>JARYHS010008074.1:180007908-180220960 GCA_031002005.1 Vandiemenella viatica
ACAGAGAACATCAAGTTCAACAAGAAGTGTAAAATCACTAGTGTCATACCAAAGTTTATCAATGTAAAGGTAGGTAATTGCTCAGCCTCTGCGACCAAAACCAAGCAAGTAGCAGAAAAATTATGGTTGCCGAATGAAATAAAATCCCTGTAATGCTATACAAAACACATTTAGAACTTGCTTACACCATCAATAATACATTAGTCCTTTTCTACCTAATTGAAAAAAAAACAAAAAAAAACGAAGAATACACAAAAAAACACTGACTAAAATAAGAGAAACACATAACAGAAAGTTAGAAAAATTGCTAACCATGCACGATAATGACAAAGCAGATCACAATAGAACAAACACAACAACTAATACACACACAATCTACCCTAGAGTTACGAAAATTCATCTTAATCCTAAAGAAAAAGACATATTAACAAAAGATCTAAAACACAACATCTGTGACCCTTCAATTGAGAAATTTAGCGATAAAACCATCGTAGAATCAGAATATATATTCACAAGAACAAAACATCGACAGTACACTAAACATAGGCCTGACACGAGAATTAATAGCAAAAGAAATTAAAAACGTTCCTCTCAAATTAAAGCAAACAAAACAGACACAAAAACCTAAAACACTCAATAGGCTAAAGAACAAACTAAAAAAAACCAATATAATAATAACCAAAGCAGAAAAAGGGAATACCGTTTTTTACTGGACAAAGAACAATTTACAAAAGAAAACTGAAGAATTCATACAAACAAACCACATTATACAATTGAAATCAGATCCCACAAACAGATTCCAAACAGGACTAAAGAATATCCTTAAAAACATCAAATCATTCTCATTGATACTCAAAAAACGCATATCACACAAACAAATCCACTGCACCCACACTGAGGAGGCAGCCAAAACTTCACAAGCCAAACATTCAAGTCAGACCAATAGTCAATTTCAAAAAAGCTCCAAGATATTACTTAGCCAAACATGCCAACAGATACCTCATGCAACATTACATTCTAAATGAAAACCGAAGCATACAGAATACAACACAACTCATTGAAAACATAAAAGACATACACATCCCTGACACTGCAACTCTGGTATCATTTGATATTCAGAACATGCATACAAATATCCCCGAAGCAGAAACAATTCAAATAATACACAAGAACCTACAAACATATAATACATGACCAAACACACACATTAATGAACTATTAAACACATTAGAACTCATAATAGCACAACATTACTTCAACTTTAACAACAATAATTACTTACAACAAGAGGGACTCCCTATGGGATCTCCAATATCAGGAACACTAGCCAATATGTTCATCAACTTCATTGAAGGAGAAATATTCAATAAAATAATCCCCAAATGGGTTTTCAGGTAATTTATTGGTTTCGTTACATTGATGATGTTGTATGCCTCATTAACGAACCGTTAGAACTCTTACAGGAATTACACCAAGATATAAAAACACTATACAGAAACATAACATTCACATTAGAAATTATAATGGCCAGTAAAATTTTCTGGATCTAACCATAACTAAAAACCAAAACACACGCACATTCCAAATATACAGAACAACAACAATAGACCAAATAATACACTCCTCATCAAACAGAATTACCAAAAAGAACTCAGTACCACAAAAGAAATAGCCAAGAACAATGGATACAAAACACACATGGTTAATGCATTAAATAGAAATGATAGTAAATAAGTTGGAAAAAACTAAAACAAAAACACCACCACCACAGCACAGCAATTCAACAACCAAAGCACAAATACTATAACAACAGTAACACCTCAAATCATACAAACATCCAACAATATAGAACACCATGGAAAGAAGTGGTACACCATGACATACTCAAACAAGCATACACACAGGGTAACAAATATATTTAAAAGACAAGGGATAAACATTTCTCTCAAAACAGACAACTCGAAGCTCAAGCACCAACAAATAAATTCCAAAACTCTAAAAATTGACATGTCAGAATTGTGATTCAGTTTATATCGGCCAAACAAAGAGACAATTCCAGACAAGATATAAGGAACACAAGAGCATTAAAGTATAGTAATCATTCAACTTTTGCTGAACATCTCTTAGAAAATAATCATTTTCCCACTAACATAAATACAGACATGAAAATCCTAACAACGAACAACACAAAACACAATATTCTAACTCTTCAAGAAAATTATCAAATTCAAAAAGCAGTACTCTCAGGAAAACATGTACTTAATGATCATATAAATTAACAAAAAAAACTTTATTCGAGCTAATAAACATCGAAACTGACACATAACATCATTAAACACTCAATTTTCCCCACAACAATAATTTAACACCACATTGCATTTCCCCCATCACAGCAAATACACACAAAATGCAATTACGAAATTTCAAATTCTCCGCTCACGCCACTTCCGACAGAGCACCGCCGGAAAAACAGCTGAACAACAGCAGCACGCCTACAAAAACTGAAGTTTGACAATGTCGTGGACAAAAACTGTGCTTCAAAGTGAATTCATAAGACACCAGTTTTGTAAATACTTTGTAAATATGTACAATAGTGTAAACAGCATGTTGGTTGAGGTCACAGGCGACCAACAAAACAACCACACCTTAAAACCGAAATGTAAAACGTGAGTTATAATATGAATATTCCTTATTACACCTATGTAAACAAGACGTTCTGCTTGATAATTCAAAACTGATATGTAAATATAAGTCATTTTTATGCTTCCTATTTATAAGAAAAATATCGTTATATGTATGTTAAAATATCACAAATTACAGAAAACATTGTACACTGAAGATACCTCAACGAGAGGCGAAATGCGTCCGTGAAATAAATATTATCAAAAAAGCTGTACTGGTGTAATTATTAAAGAATAATTATTAACTTCAATTTTCCTTCTTTCTGGTATTCCTAAAGTCCATGCTTTAGCTGCCATAAAGTTCTGTGCTCCACACATAAAGCTTGAAAAAGTTCTTTCTAAGTCCTAGATTAATATTTGAAACTAAAAGATGTTTCTTTTCCATGAAAGCTCTGTTTGTCAGTGCTATTCTGCTTTTAACATCATTTCTGTTTCGGCCATCGGTTATAATTTTACTCTCTAGTAGCAAAATTCACTAAGTTCTTGTACCGTTTCCGACCCTATATTTATATTTAAACTACTATTATTGGTATCATTTCTGCTACGTTTCATCACTTGCCTTAGTTTATATTTAGTCCAAAATCTTCCTTCAGTATTTTGTTCATGACAGTCAGTAACTTTTCAATTTCCTCAGCATGTTCTGTTAACAAAACTTTTTTTTTAATGGGAAAGATCCCTAAAACATTTTAAGACATTTATTACCACTAGTTCAAAATGTTTTCTATTGTTCACGCGGCCTTATTATTACCGATATTACTTTTGTTAGGAAACGCACCGTACATGGGATATAGTATCGAATCAAAGGCAAAAAACTTGTTGCAACTTTATCGGGTCATCTAAGGGCCATGAGGGTACCACGGGAAAAATTGGGAACGAAAACTGCATGACCTTGCCTGGACTATTTTCATGACGTGGTTATAACAGACTTTGAATATTCCTTAAATCTTACGTTCTAAAACAAGTCTAACATATTAACAGAGACAATGAAAGGTTAAATTTTGAAATATTGAAGCTTACTACCTTCTTCTATAAAGCTTAGTATCAAACTGCAAGTTGTTTTCGGTTTAATTTGTTGTGATTTAAGAAATGTGAGAACGGTGTCTTTTCAGGTGTACACATTACACGAAATTCTGATGAACGCACCAACGAATTTTACTAAATTAAATCGAATTGCTATAAAATTATGACTACAGGATGACATCATATGCACTCCCTTAGGTATCGAGCCCAGTGGATGATCGGTAGCGCTAGAGTCTGGCATTCAGTAGGACCGGTGATCAAGTCCACATCCGGCTATCCAGTTTTCGGTTTTCCATGTGTCCAATCCTGTTCCGCTTTTAATTATCAAGTTAATAAGGCGAACGCAAAAAAATTGCTTGCAGTTTGCGTCACAATCAGCAGCGGAGAGGTGAACAGCAGTAGACCATCATCTAAATAAATTAGGAGGAAAGAAAGGTTCTAGCCATGAGACAGAAACATTTTTTTTTGAAAAAAAAGTCAGTGTTTCGTCGTTAATTTATAAGAAATATTTAATGTCCGTTCGCTGGCCATGGTACTGATTCTTTTGCGAAGTCTACAATACAACTTGTGTTTCTTTGGTTTAAAGTAAATTTCATAATGTTTGGAGACCTCTCCATTACTTTCGAGGCATTTTATGTTATTTTACAAACGAATCTTTTATTATTTTGTGATTTCACACTGTTATTAAATTCCATTATTCAGTTTAAATTACAGAAGTGTTGTATAAAAACCAGAGAAAAAGTTTAGAGTTACCGCTTATTCTGTCTGTACCGTGCCTGGATCCATAGTTTAGCGTGAAATCCGAACACACAGACCGTTCATAACATCACAAAGGAAGTTTTTCTAGAGGCATAGGTTACGTAAAGGGTCCGTAAAATATTGCCGGGTAGAATGGTATTTGAATCATGGAGCGCGAAGTTTTCAATGCACACGGTTTAACAATCAACTACCAGTATGCTAGTTTACTGTTTATAATTTTCATGAGAATCAGGAATTTTCAGGAGGAGTTAGTTGATAATTGTAAATTTATTGGAATACCGAGCACTGAAACTAGAATTTCTTGAAATTAATGTAAACTAAATTAGTTAAATGAAGGACGTTAGGTATTTCATAAAGAATAGGAATAGTCACCGAAATAGAATGGAGAATAAAATGTACATATTACAAACACACAGACTGCAATCTCGAAATGTATTAAGCAATCCACAGAGAAGACAAAATGTTCAGAAATAAAATTTATTTAAATGAAATAAGAGGGAAAGCAAGAAAGAAAAACGTGACAGCTTTAACATGCAGGTAAATGTTAATAACGGAATAAAGCCGGTGAATAGATAATGAAACTTGTTGCCACACTCATTTTTAACAATTTAAATATAGGTAATTAAAAGGAGTTTTTAAAATAGGTTGATGACTCCCTAAAAATAGAGTCGAATGAGCCAACAATAGACTGACCTAGTCAATCTTCACCATGTCAGTGCGAATACATTCTATCCATTTTAAACTGTGTGGATGCAATCTGTATTGATCTCTTAATCTTTATTTTGAAGAATGATACATTTTGTACAAGATAAGAATAATATCTGACACCAAGGGCTCTTGCGGTTAATACACTACTATATTATTTGCTTACGGTTTGCTAAGAACATATTGAACATGTTAAGGGGATAAATGTCTGTTTAAAGGAGAAGATTATTAGGCCTAAAGAAGGGACTAAGTAAAACGATAGCTATAAAATGATTTTACATACCTCTTTTTTTTAAGATATCAGGGATTCGCGAACCCAACAGAAGCAACGCTTCACTAGACGTGTAACTCTGAACAGAAATAGCGCTGGAAACAAAAACCTTTTCTCAATGCCGTAGTTTCTATCGGCTAGTATATAATATACGTCTCTATTCCGTAACATCATGTTTTCTGTAAATCTCGTTGCGCTTTTTTGGAAAATGATGACAAATAAAACAAAATTCTTAGTTCATTTGTCACATCGACATCGGCATCGCTATTTTCTAAAATAAGTGGCAAATATATTAAACACAGCTGTGTATGATGCAGTTTTATAGTTATGATATAGCAGAAAACACAACACAGATATATATTGGTGAATAATTTCCAGTGAAACCATTATAGATGATACTATCAGCAGGTAGGAATAAATAGAAATTATGACCCTTAATGCTTCAACAAGATTATGTTTTAATTTTATGTTAACATATTTTTGTATATATGATGATTAGTTGATAATAATGGTACCTACTATAATTATCAGTCATAAATATATGTAATTAAGTTATAATACTTGAAGAGATCTAACATGATATTTTGTTAAATTACTTTTGATTGCTCTCATAATGGAATATCAATTGGCTCCATTCAACGAAAGTAAAAACACTGTAACTCCAAAACAGCCGATTGTTATGAATTTCTCTATAATTATTTACATCTACGGTACTTATAGCCGGGGACAGATTTTAAGGAAGCTCTCGCCTGAGGTGTATGCTTCTTAGAAGTGACAACTACGTGACGGTACAGTATAACCGACAGGCGGTACACTTAATACACGTACCAGTCATTCCTCAAACTTCTTCTTCTTCTGATCCATATCCGTTCCGGATGTCGGCAACCATCTTGGCTGTCTCGTCTCTGCTGGTTGATGCTCGGATTAACTCCGTAATTGTCTTGGAGGTCCATATTCTTAGATTTTTTAACCAAGAAGTTCTTCTTATACCGGCACTTGTCTTCCTGGTATTTTCCCCTGGAGAACAGATTACAGGAGTTCATAACGGCCATTATTCCTCATGATGTGGCCAAGGTAACGAAGGTTTCGTGTTTTTATGTTGGTCAGTATTTTCATATCTTTTTTCATTTTGCGGAGCACTTCAGCTTTTGTGGTGGGGTTTTAAACTGGAAGAAACATATCCTCAAAACAAAATATTTTCAACGCAAATTAAGCATTCGTTCTTCGAAAGTATAAGATAAACGCTCTGCAGACGTTTCAACTATTAATATGATGAACGCCCGTTCTTTTTATAGAAATGTAACGATTTTTATCCCAACGTAGAAGATTATTGTAACAATTAACTCAGCAACAAACAATGATGGTGCTAAGTTTGCCAGAAAGTGCTCAAATGACAATGTAGAATACGCACAGCAGAAAATACACTGAAATAATGTGTATGTATGGTACTTTCTAGCATTGTGGTATTATTTAACACTTGAAATTCAACAATTAAAGCTGTGTATGGCTAATGGATCCATAGATTAATAGAAAAACGCCGCTGACGATAACTACTTCAAAACAAAATTGAGCACTTCGTAAAGTAAACAATGAATTATAAATCCATTTTTTCTTACGCATTCCATATTTATAAGGAACAACAAAACATTTTTTCTGGCGAAAAAGTTAACTACGAATCCAAATTTGGCTTTTTATATTCTTTATTATACGAAAGTGGATTATATAAGTTGGGATCAGATTTCTGAGACAAAATTAATTCCTAGTTTCCACTTAAAAGATATCATTAAAATTAAGTAAATGCAGTAAAATGTTTTCTATGACAAGAAAATACAAGGAAATTTAGTATTCAATTGTAATTGTATTGTTGCTCACAAGGTAATCATTTCGAAGTGAGAATTTTCAATTTATTACTAAACATAAGAATCTCCTAGGGGTTTAACGTTGTTGGAAGCTGCGGTACATGCAGTATGTGACAATTCAAACATAATTAAGCAGGATTTTCACACTACAGTGCCATTTGTAGACTGTCTTTTATGTTTTCCCTAACGTTGTACGTTTACCTACCTCTACTGACGTGGTGGATCCCATACTCAGTGCGCAGATTGACTGATTACGAACTGAGCTACTGGGTTTCAAACTCCAAACACATCGTGCATTTTTCATAGAAGTTTCTCGTCCAGCAAAATTCAATAGACCCATGCCGTCTGTTACCAAACGTTTACCAGCGGGTTCGTAGCGTGACGTTGACCACACCACCTGTTTTCAGTGTCGATGCCAAGCAACCTCTTTCTGCACAATCCCAACTTGTGATCGTCATTCGTCTGGACAAGGATAAAGTGTTTAGATTTACGAATATACAATATTCATCGCTCGCTTTCATCATATAAAACTATTACACACAGTTAATGTAATAAATGTAAAAAAAATAGTTTTTCGTAAAATTTTATTCCTTTAATAACAGACATATACCCAATACAAAAAAGGCATACTTATTCCAACGATTAAACTTGACCTTAAAATGCACGGGCCAGGCATCAGTCGCACCACGCATCCTGTTCAATGGAAAAGTAGCCACAGCACTTACCTAAAAGGTTCGATATTACTGCATACTTTATGGCGTTGCTTACATTCCAAAACAGACCATGATTTGTAATCTTGAGAGCCAAGGTTCGGAATATCCGACACGCAACCATCAGTACTTTTGAAATAGCGTAAATTATGTCGGAGAAAAATCTTGGTGTTTATGGATTTATGAAACAGCCTAACATATTTCTGGAACGTCCAAGGCTAACTCTGTTTAGAATTACAGGGGGGATAGCTGTACATGTATGCCGATGGTTAGAGGCTTTTTTTTTCGTAAAAATGGAAACCAGTGATTTCATCATAAAAAACATACCTCCAAACCATGACTGAAATCGGGCGGTAAATTTTGACAATCCTAGCAACTAGGCGGCCCATTTTTGGATGACATTGCATAAATAATGTCATTTTTCTTCCTTAACTTTTCTTGGACGATGAAGATTTTTTCATCGGTAAAAAAGAATTTTTGGTGACGGTGTTCTGCGTAAGTCACCAAGAGCCTTTTTCTTTAATTTGTAACTTGATTTTTTTTTACTTAATCAGATTAATAGAATTAATTTAAATTGTCAGTTTTCGCACATATCTACTTTCCCCATTTTTTTTTACATCTACATATACATCTACATCCATACTCTGCAATTCACAAACATTGTGGGTGGCAGAGGGTTCTAAGCACCAATCTGAATTCTACGCATTCCAATCCCGAATAGCAAGAGGAAAGAAAGAATACATAAAAGCATCAGAACGGCATCTTATTTCTCGAATCTTATCCCTATGGTCATTGTGACCCAAATATGTTGGTGGAAGAAGTATCTCACTGCACTCGTAGGTTATAGAATTTCGCATATTTTCCAATAAATTTAAACGTAAATGACGTCGTCTGTCTTTCAAACTATCCCAGCCCAATCCGTGTATCAGTTCTGTGATGGTTTGATAAGGGCTGTAACAACCAGTCACAAATTGAGCGGCTCACCTCTGTACCCTCTCCACTGAATCAATCAAGCCCTTGCGATACGCATCCCAAACTCCACAACAGTAATTCAAATGCGGACGCACTAGTGTTTTATACGCTATTTCCTTTGTATGAGCATTACAATTCCTCAGAATACGACCTATGAATCGTAATTTAGAATTAGCTTTGCCTACGACGGAAGTTATGTGCAAGTCCCATTTCATGTTGCTTTGTACTATTACCCCCAGATACTTCAGGGAATAAATCGTGGTAACAAATGAATTGTTTATTTTGTACTCGTGAGCAAACTGATTCTTTTTGTTTCTTATTCGCATTCCTTTGCACTTTTTGCAATTAAGTGTAAGCTGCCATTTACGGCATTCGGAAATGGCATCCAAATCGCGCTGAATTTCTAAGCAACCATCAGAGCACCTTATTTCCCTATAGATAACTGCATCGTCTGCAAACAATCGTAACCAGCCTAGATCGTTTATAAAAATTAAGAAAAGAAGTGGTCCTATTACACTTCCTTGAGGAACGCCAGTCATTAATTGTTCGGTAAACCCTTTGAAGGAGTGAAGACCTAAGTTTTTTTTAAATGAAAATCATGAACTTTTGAGACACAAGGGCCATAATTTTATATTTCAGAAAGTATTTGAATTCTGCTGCTAAAATCTGTTATGGACTGAGGCACACGTACCGTACATAGCGTTCCAGATTGGTGATAATATTTAATGTTTTCAACTTTTGCGCGTAGAAGCAACTTAATACACTGACAAATAAACCTTCCCTTTACCCCGAGCTGTCAAAACGTTTTAAAAATTACTATTTTTTCAGTTACATAATGTTATGACAGCGATATTGCTTTTCTTATAGGACCATTCAATGTCGAAAATATACTGAAACATCAATTTCAATTTCTTTCACACGAAGTAACCTGAAAGCACTCACCTGACTGGTGACCTGCGAAAGAGCGCATTCATTGTTGTGATATTATTTATGTTCCTAGTAGGTGACATCAAGGACTTAGCGGCCGCAAATACCTTGTCACTATCTTATAAAAAATCTTGCACGTTGCAAGGGGCGTCTAACCGAGAGCAAATCAGAATTACGCATTCACACAGAACGCTTGAATCAACTTGAGGCAGACTCCAATTTTGCAAACTGGTTTTACATCTTGGTGCTCCTACCTTAATGCGATGTATCGTTTTACATACTGCGTATCGTTGGTTACTGCCAGACGCTAATACTTCAATAGCTTTTAATCCAGGAAGGATGCTCCTCGATTTCACTCCTAACGCCACCTGTTGATGTTCTGTTAACAGATGGTGCGGGTAGGTTTCCTGATCCTTTTTTGAACTTCTGCCGCTGTTTCCCTCCGAGTCGATATATTTTGTATGTTCAGATTTGCTTAAGGCCTTCTGTTTAGATCCGCGCAACTTTGTTAACTGCGTTTGTAAAACTACTACTGTGTTTTACTAAGTTTATTAACTCATAAAAATGATAGTCATTACACACTGATATATTGACCTACCTAATGGATAGTTTCAGACTTCGTTTAAACTTATTTTCTACAATGCGGTCACCACAGCTGATAGCCGACGTTATGTCAAGGAATTTGTCAATCCTAGGAATAATTAAAACATTTAGTACTGTACAGGGTATTATACCACGGAACACAATTTTGGTTTTAAAGAACACGTATACGCTGACCACGAACCGAAAATAATATTAATCCGAGATCACAGGTTCGCGAGAGTGAAAAGTACCCTCACTTGGCATAAATTCAGTTAATATCGTGTCCACTGTTCACACAACAATCACTGTTCATTATCCACTTATTATACACTCACTAAAGGAATGTTAATGCAGTTAGTTAAACCTGGTCTGCCCGATCGAATCGTAAACGACAGCAAATATTCTGTGCCGGCGCGGAAGCGCGAATTAGAAATCCATTTACACTCGGGAGAATTCCACTACTCCACACTTACACGACACTCTCGTTGCCGCGCTACCTTCACCAGCGACAATCATACTCCGACTGCGACTACTTGCGATAGTTTATTACTGCGACGTATTTATGATGGATATCGATTATCGACATCTTTGACATAGATGAACTTTGACGGTTCGTTAGCTTATCGCTCGGTAATGTGAAACGTTGTGAGGATAACCTTTTTTGCGTTTTCGGAAGCATACATTACTAGAGCAACATACTCTTTCACTGACACACATGCTACATAGATCACTGCGAAGGAAATTGTAACTCTTCGTACAAGTATGTGTTAAAATTTTTTTAGCAAAAAACATCTAATTTAATTATCTCAAAAAGTGCTTTGGACAAAAGTATTATCGAAACGCAATAACTACAAATTTGGTACTATATTTCCATCAATTCTTTGATTCAAGCCATAAAGGAGCTAAAAAGATACAATTTTAAACAATTTTTGTCATGGTGACTAAAAACAGAACTAGTATATAAATATAAGTCTAACTCAATATTTCCTGTGCTGAAATACAAAGAAATGTAGAGTTTTCTGAAGTTTATTCTTTACGAAAAACGAGAAACAATGAAATGTGGCGCCACAAGCTTATCTAAGATATTGTATTAACCAATTATCTGCACCGACGTGATTACATTCAACCATATGGCTGAAATCGGGAGATTTTCTCTTGCTTCGGCTACATTTTATAACAATAATGTCTTTATTTACTGCTGTAACTGTCTCAAATACACTGACAAGCCAGAAAATTATGACCACCTACATGATAGCCGGTATGTCTGCCTTTTGCGCTGATAATAGCGGCGACGCGTCTTGGCGTGGAAGCAATCAGGCTTTGGTGAATCGTTGGAGGGAGTTGGCACCACATCTGCACACACAAGTCACATAATTCCCGTAAATTCCGGGGAGCGGGGCGATGAGCTCTGACGCCACATTCAATAAAATCCCAGATGTGTTCGATCGGGTTCATATCTGGCGAGTTTAGGGGCCAGCACATCAATTGAAACTCTCCGTTGTGTTCCTCGAACCACTCCATCACACTCCAGACTTGTGACTAGGGGCATTATCTTGTTAAAAAAAGGCCACTGCCGTCGGGAAACATGGTCGTCAAAAAGGGGTACGTGGTCTACAACCAGTGTACGATACTCATTGGCCTTCATGGTGCCTTGAACGAGCTCCACTGGACCCACGTGACTGTTCCGCAGAGCATAATTGAGCCACCGTCAGCTTGTCTCCCTCCCGCAGAACAGATATCAAGAAGCTGTTCCCCTGGAAAACGACAGCCTCTCTTCGGCATGATGAAGAAGGTATCGGATTTATCAGACTATGCAACGTTCTGCCACTGCACCAACGTCCAGTGACGATGGTCACGTGCCCATTTCAGTCGTAGTTGCCGATGTCGTGGTGTTAACTTTGGCACATGCATAAGTCGTCGGGTGCGGAGGCCCATCGTTAGAAGTGTTGGGTGCATTGTGTGTTAAACACACTTGTACTCTGCCCAACATTAAAGTCTGATGTTAGTTCCGCCACAGTTCACCGCCTGTACTGTTTTATCAGTCTGCCCAGCCTACGACGTCCGTCATCCGTAGTGAGGAGTGGCCGCCCAACCCCTCGACATTTGGACGTGGTTTCACCTTGGTTTCGCCACTTGTTGAAGACACCACAAGTCGTGCAGTTTCTCGGTAAAACTGAGATAGATCGCGCTCTTTCCCCATTCTAAATACGCATAACACGCTCACTGATACTACGTGCACCGTGCGTGTGTCTGCCTAGCAGTCATTCCTGGTCAGGTGAAGCTGCTATCGCCTGGGTGGGTTTATATCGATAATAGGTAGGTAGTTATAATGTCCTGGCTGATCAGTGACTTATGGATGGAACAAAATTCTTTAACTTTGTTCCAGGGATAATACGATTGTATTATGCGTCCGATAAAGTATCCCATCTTCTTGCACGATTTTCCATATTTATTTTTCTTATAAAGTAAAATAAATTTAGTAAATATTAATTACAAAGTGCGTATCGACATTATATAACCAGCCCGAATTTTAAGCTAAGAATGTGTACGTACAGTATATCAATGCTTGACATTTTTTCATGCATCAATAATATTCTAAGATAATGTTAACACCGTATTTGAAGTGTTTAATACTACGCGGTTGGTCTGTATTAGTTTTCAGTCCTAGTGATGTCATGTGATGAGTAGACACCTAACATTCTTTGTTTGTATGTTAAACCTTCAGTCACCTGTTGCTCCAGATACAGAGGTGGAACTCACGATTAAAATAAAGTGCTGCCAGCGTAGATGTTACGCCTCTGTACGTATTGCCGCCGTCGCACTACACCTTTTGCTTCGTCACTGTATACACATCGCTTGTGGTATAAACTTTGTAGTCATGGCTGTATTTGTCAGATCGCCTGCAAAGCAAAATGGCTAGTTTATTACTAACAAAATAATAGTCGACAATTTACAAGGCAGTTCTGACATATAGTCATTTCATACTTATTAGATGTCGACGTTGTTACTGTTGAAAACTGAGAATTTGAATGAAACTGTGAGAAAATCCAACCTCCCGTTATCAACATTTTTGGAGCTTGTGTCTAAGTAAATTACTTTTTGGAAAAGAATCAGTTCAGTAGGCTGAGAATTTACTACATTCTGTGGAGAACTTATTAAAGTCTAAAGTGGATGTCACCCAAGTCTTGACTGATTACAACTGTGTAATCTGCATTCTGTATTCCCTGTCAGAAAAAATTAAGTTTCATGAGTTTTATTTGTTCTTCTCATTCAAAAAATTCTATTTAACATTGAAACGTTCTGACCTCATTACCTGATTTAAAATTATAATCAATTTTACTATCATGAAAGGTAGAACTTGCATGAATACTTTATACGAGAAATCACAAATGGTTTTATTTCAATTAATCACATGACATATATAAAAAAATTAGTTAAAATTAATCAGTTGTCCTTTTGTGGGCGCCAGGGTATTTTCTATAAAATACACAAAAATTAAACAGTAAACGAAGTCAACACTTTGACTTCACTTCTGAAAGAGGTGTTTGCTCCGGGCTATCAGAGTTCTTATCTGCAGGGTCGTAGCTGGGCAATGCTATGAACCTGAAAGTCTAGCTAGCACACTGTCCTTCATTGGCGATGTATAATTACCGAATGTACATGTCTGCCTGCCACACATTGGATGACGGTCTTCTCTGCTATGGACCAGTGTAGCACAGTTCCTCAGATGTCGTCCTTTGCCTGAGCTCATCTGCTCAAACAAAATAGCGGGTGTCCGGATCCAGGTAGCAGCAACAGTCCCACTCACGAATAGACAGTCCAGAAAAATCACATCGTCGGAACGTGCTGGCCGGCCGGCATCGAATATTCCTTCCCTCGTTCGTCGTGCCACATGCAAAACAGAAAACTTTCGCCGATCACCCTGTTTGTCTACCTGGCACGCACAAATCTCCCCTCCATTAGGCACACACTATTCTCCCCTCGCTAATTCTAGGAACCGGCCTGCTGGCATTCCTCAGATCTGCCGCTCCACACTTGTACACTGCGCCCAAATGCCCACTAAAATATTCCACATTTTAAATAATAAACATATAGTTTATTAATGTAACTAGCGGTCACAAGACGCGTTCGTTACATATTCCGCCTGGTTCGGAAAATTTAAGTAAACTAGTTTTATTTAAATTTTCACAATAAGAAATATACAAATTTTCCTTCCTCGTCCATTAATTTAACAGTAATTATAAATCTGGTAACCTATTCTAACCTATTCCATCACAAGTTCCACCGACATGAATATTCAACCGAACATATGTCCCTTGGCTACTTTGTACATAGACTTTTCTTACTCCCATCCCTGATTGTGGGTAGATTTGTGCAAGCCTTAAATACATAATATAACCATTTCAAATGTAACCTTATAAGTAACAAATTATTGTAGTGATACAGATGTTCTAACACAATAACATTTTATATCAAATTGAAAATTTAAATTCGACACCATTCTTAATAAATATAACGCAATACATCATAAGTTGTGATCATTATAGATATTCAACACATAGGATAACACAACCATAATCTCAATATATAATGAATAAATAAACCTGGTAGAGAACATATCCTTATCTGAATAATAATAATAAAAAACTTTTAAGCAGTGAAGTCAGCATCTATGAAGTGCAGGGTTGTCCAAAGCAATACAAGATTGTTCCAAACATTTTTTTACTATATCACCGCTAAGCAAAGTATTTGTAATGGATTTCCGCCACCATCCTTTTAGTATAAAAATGACAATTACATCCCCTTTTAACTCCGCTTGTTACAGACCTCGCGTGATTTTTAAATTAACATGATCTCGATCAAGTGTACGCGGATGCCGCTCCAATATACTTCCCGATTTCCCAAGACAACGTTATAAGTACATTTGCTCCATGGCATAAAAGAATTTTGTTCATGGAATGCTGATTCGCGTAATTCCTTATGAACAAAACAAAATAAAATATTATCTACCTAGTACCTCGGAGATCTTTTTCCCTTGGCTACTTGGTGATTTGATATGCCACACAACATCTGTGAAGTTCCAGAAATTTATCTGTAAATGTACCCCAACGTATTGGAATCCTTCTGTCTGCCAGAAATCAACTCCAAACATATTATCTCGGCAAGTTTTTATCTTTTTGCGGCACATATATGCCCATCGTCATTATCAGGAGAAACAAGTTGCATTAAATGATCCTCGCGCGACTGTACCAAAACTTTGTCATCATCAGAATACTCTTTCAAGTTTCGTGAATTATGGGGTTAAAGTAATTGGTTCCATGAGTGAATAAGTGACTGTTAACTGAGATTATCCTTTTCACCATGCATGGAATATATATATTATAATAAACTTTGCAAAAGCTTCTTATTGGTGTATGATTGTGGACTGGTGCGTAATAATAGGCCTACTCGTTGCCCTACAGTGAAAGTTTGATTATGCTTTGGTCTTGCTATATCCGCATCATTCTCCTCATCCTCCACACCACCATTTCGCCAGTATGTTAAATTAATAAGGAAAAACTGTGGAGAGCCCTCAGCATCCCCTGCGAAATCTCATTGTTTTAATTGGTCACCCTGCGATGTTTCACATGCTGCACCAACTCTCAATTAATTTTCACTTTCATTCTGAATGTTATTGCCGGGATCGACGGTTAGAATAGCATTCACCTCCGGCGAACCCCCGCGTGTTTGCCCGTGACCATCCCGCTGACCATCAGTCTTCCACGGTTTCTTATCTCCAGATTGGGCTTGCTTCCAATTTTTACCTCCCTTGAAACTTTGCCCGTTATTCTGATTATTTGGCCTAAATTGTCCATTAGAATTAGAGCGATTGTCCTGCACATTTTCCGCGCACTGTTCACGGCTCGCTCGTTGTCCTATGGCATCTAGATTCCGCAGTGTTTCTAATAAATCAGTGAAATTCTTTACATATACAGGCGAGATGTGTTCTTGAACCCCAGGGCTGAAATGTGAGCTTATTATATCAATGAACTCCGCGTCCGGCATCACTGTGTCAAAATAACGACTTTTTACGACTAACCGTTCCACATACCTTTCCATTGAATCACCATGCTTAGGAACGTACTTTCCTTGGTAAAATCGCATCCTAGCTTGGTTTTGAATTTTTGCTGACCAGAAAGTACTTAAAAACAATTCCTTAAATTGTGTGTACGACATATCTGGAGTACAAGCTAGTTGTAACCATGAACGATCTTCTTCAAAAAATGACTGGCTAATGATTAAAAATTTTGCCGACTCCGGAACAGCTTTAATTTGAAAGAATCTTGCAAGGTCTTCGAGGTAAGCTTTCGGGTTTATTCCCCCTTTTGAACCAAATCTAGGCAGCTTTAACTCGATATTTCCCGAAAATAGCTGACCATAACTAGCTTGACATTGTCCATTGTTGCTAGCAGAGTTGTTCCTTTCGGTTAGTTTACTTTCCAAATTACGTAATTTTACCTCCGTTTCGGCAGCAAGGTTACGCTGTGATGTTTCTAGATTCTTTTGACATTTCTCCATTTCTCCCACGGAATTCTTAAGGTCTCCAACTTCGGATCTTATTTTACCTAAATATTCTTCAACACCATCTTTTATTGAATGAGCAAACTCAGAAATCTGACCTAAATTTTCACTGTTTTCTGTGCGCATTTGTTCAATTGAACTTTTATTCGCTTCTACTTTACGGCAAATTTCATTGTTGGTTGTCTCAAGGGCATTGCAGGAAGACTTTAACTCCGTCTGGACTTTGCTTAAAAGAGTGATCTCAGAGCTAATTTCCTTTTTTAAAATCATTTATTTCTCGGCCAATTTCTCCGCGAAAAGTAGCAAATTGCTCTTCAATTCTTTTGTGAGCCATTTCTTGTTTTCTTTCAAGACTCTCGATTTTACTAGACATTTGCACTGAGAGTTCAGACAATTTTTCATTGGATTCTTGAAATTGTGTTGTAAATTGAGCAGATAATTGTGAAAATTTCTCCATTAATAAAGCCGCTATATCGTTCATCTGGTGTTGCTGAGTCTGCAATGCAGGAATCATCGAGACGTTTTTCGCACTCATGTTGGAGGTAGTCTGAAAATTATCCAAATTCTCCTGCCCTAATTCAACGGTTGATTGGGTGGAATAAGCTATTTCTGCAGGATTATTGTCTTCCCCGATATGATCCCTATTTGAATTAGTGGGTGCTAGCTCCTGTGATAAATTTGACCCTTCGATTTTTTTTTTTTTTCGACATGTTAATAATGGTGCTGGACCTCAAGCGCATTACTATAAACTTCACGCTAATTTCAACTATTTCGTTGACACACAAAGAATATTCCGATACACAATAACAAAGAAAAGAAATAAGGATTGCAAAACACACCATCAGAAAGACTTTACACTAATCTGCAAATAAAATGCCTCAATAAAATCCGCGATTGCACAATAAAATCAAACCCAAAGAACATTCCACAGCACATTTCAATGGAAAAATTACAAGAAGAATATACTCATCAAATACCTTCAAAATGGTTTAGCTATGAAAAGATGGCTCGAAATCCACACAAATATTTCGACAACTACTTGCAATTGCCATAAGGAAAGCATAACAACAATTATCAACGCCGTAATACAACATAATTTGAGTGCGTTGGGCCAAAACCCATTGCACATTCCCATGTCACACAAGATAATTATTATTTAACACACGCAATGCACATAAAATAAATTTATCAGATCATATTGCAGAACCAACTTGCATCTAAGATCAACAAGTACAACATGAATTTATACATGCATTAACTACGCAAAGTAATACAAACTACTTTCTATCTACAAAATAAGAAAGTTGCCAAGGACATAGTGCTGTATTTCGTTCATAGCATAATTAATTTTTGCAATTAATAATCGAAAAGCCCCACTTGGTTCGCCATTGAAACGTTCTGACCTCATTACCTGATTTAAAATTATAATCAATTTTACTATCATGAAAGGTAGAACTTGCATGAATACTTTATACGAGAAATCACAAATGGTTTTATTTCAATTAATCACATGACATATATAAAAAAATTCGTTATTATTAATCAGTTGTCCTTTTGTGGGCGCCAGGGTATTTTCTATAAAATACACAAAAATTAAACAGTAAACGAAGTCAACACTTTGACTTCACTTCTGAAAGAGGTATTTGCTCCGGGCTATCAGAGTTCTTATCTGCAGGGTCGTAGCTGGGCAATGCTATGAACCTGAAAGTCTAGCTAGCACACTGTCCTTCATTGGCGATGTATAATTACCGAATGTACATGTCTGCCGCCACACATTGGATGACGGTCTTCTCTGCTATGAACCAGTGTAGCACAGTTCCTCAGATGTCGTCCTTTGCCTGAGCTCATCTGCTCAAACAAAATAGCGGGTGTCCGGATCCAGGTAGCAGCAACAGTCCCACTCACGAATAGACAGTCCAGAAAAATCACATCGTCGGAACGTGCTGGCCGGCCGGCATCGAATATTCCTTCCCTCGTTCGTCGTGCCACATGCAAAACAGAAAACTTTCGCCGATCACCCTGTTTGTCTACCTGGCACGCACAAATCTCCCCTCCATTAGGCACACACTATTCTCCCCTCGCTAATTCTAGGAACCGGCCTGCTGGCATTCCTCAGATCTGCCGCTCCACACTTGTACACTGCGCCCAAATGCCCACTAAAATATTCCACATTTTAAATAATAAACATATAGTTTATTAATGTAACTAGCGGTCACATGACGCGTTCGTTACAACATGAAGAACTAATTATGATATCCTTTACTATCTAACTGACAGCTCACTGTAGCAAGTTGTTTATAAGTACATAGTGTTCTGGACACTCAGAAGGTGTAGAAAATACTGAAACACGACTCACATTCAGTAAAATCTGATTTCACATATGCTCATAACTATAAATGATATTATAATTGCATATAGGATCGCTGAACATAATGAATGGCGTCGCATTGTGTTCAACGATGAATCGTATTTTTGCGTTACCTCAAATGACCATCGTCGGCGAGTATGGTGGTGACATATTTTTGAGTGGCGCGGGAGTGATATGGTGTGGGGAGCCATCGGATATTGAATTCAAGTCATAGCCGGCAGTAACTGACGGAACTCTGACGGCACAGTGGAAAGTCACGGGCATCCTGCGTCCTCATGTGTTACCTCTCATGCGACAGTATCTGGTGCCATTTTTAAACAGGACAATGCTCATCCATATACGGTACGTGTCTCTATGACCTAATTGCGTGATGTTGACGTACTCCCGTAGCCAGCAAGATCCCCAGATGTGACCGATAGAAAATGTGTGGGATGTCAGCTCCGTCCCAGTCCCAATATCCAGGATATCATGAACCAGTTTCAACAGTTATGGATCGTCTTTTCTCAGGAGACGATACAATGTCTTCATGACTTCCCAACAGACTCAGTACATGCAAACAGGCCATAGGGAGTGCAACGTCATACCGATAAGTGGGTTCGTACTTTATAAATCTGACTCGATTTTGTAATCACTGAAAGAACATCACGTATCCTCTCAACCTGCGAAGCTTTCATTTCCTCGTCCCCTGCTAACTGTTTCTCGTTTTTTGCTATACAGTGTATGTAATCTATTTTGCCTTTGTTATTTGATTGCATTTTCCAATAGTCATTTTGATGCGCTTCACTTAACACTGAATAGTGTGAAAGAAAGAAACCTTGGCATTTCTCGAACATGCAAGGAATTTCATTATTCAAATAGTAATTCGATCTGCTGAATTAATTTTCTTATACTTTCTATTGGAGTAATGATGGATTTTGATAATGTGCCTCTGTGAGACTGTTTTATTCTGTGATAAATCTTTATTCTCCAGTAGCGTATTACCATGTTGGCATATGATAAACAGAATGTTGTATCACAAGTTATGCTGTTCCGTTCTGTTCTTGTATATCATTGATAGTATAACCAACAGGAGTGGATCCCACAATTTGTTCCCAATTTAACATTAGTTGGCAGTTTTCCATCCAGATAACTGCTGTTTCTAAGCTTGAGCTCTTGTAAATTTACAACACGGTACTTCAGCTTCAAATATTATATATTATATTCATCACTTTTTACCACCAGCCAATTGAGTTTCATCCTCATCTAAACTCTGCAATTCACAAAACTGAGGTTGCAGAGGGCAATTCATGAGAAATAGTGTATGTTAATTGGTCGACAGAAACGCTTAATTTGATCTTGCGTGAAGCAGACAATTTTTATTTTTCTATAAAGTTCAAAGTAAGAATATTTTGAAGTAATATACATATCGACCCATAAGACTTAAAGAGCAGTAGTAATACTTACTGTCCACTCCTGAAAACTCAAACCTGTTCCAAAGGGATTATCGCTGGACCCGGTTAGTCGAGGCTTGGAACTGGCGTTGTAAGGGTTCTAGTGTGATCTTGGGCATGGGTGGTTTTAATTATGTGTTGAGTACATTCTGAGTTTGCCTTACAGTTGTGATTGTTAGCAACACTGGTAAAACTTAATACAGTTGAACAATGAGAAATGCAGAAAAAAAACAATATTATCCACATTTCTCCCGATTCCTGTATCATGGAAAGTACAAGTGATATACATCTTTTAGATTTTGACGTCGAAAAATAACTTATGCTAATAAAATCTACCGTGTTTGTATGAATCCAATTTTTCTGTTTTAACATAACGTATGTCTTCTTTATAGGTAATGCGCGGGTTTCCCTCTGATCTTTTTACGCGAGGGGAGCTGCAGCGAATAATCTTACTTTTATGGTGTCGTTTATCAAGGCAGCGGGATGCGACGCTATCGATCAGGGAGATGATATCCCCGTGACCCAGCCAGGTATTGTTTTCCTCTGTTATTCGCTTGTTCCGGCCCGAAGTCGTTCCACCGATCTCGCGGGCCACCGTTTGTTTGGGGAAGTGCTCCATCATCGGCAGCTAGCGATGCGACAACTACAGACTGCCGCTAGCCGGCACGGACAAAAGCAGACTGCCAACTGTATGAGACTCTGACACATTTACCTGCATAGTCTGCAAATTGGAAAAAATATCACATTCTACGGTTAAACCATCTGCAAATATTTTCTGGGTGTAGTGAAGTAATTACAGTTCAGGAATGCAATTTTCCTGAAAAAATGAATTGGAGACGTAACCGACCTACCTTTGATTTCGAGCTTATTCTGACAAACAGTCTAAAATCTAGGCATTTTAATTGTGAAATAAGACTTACGTATGTTTTATATGTATTTTGCGTTGCTGCTTGCTATTACATTGTAACTCATGGTAAAAACTTATCAAAAGCTTAATGTTTAGAATAGATGGTGGTAAAATACGAGTTCTTATCTTCGGTGATGGATATTTCCTTACTTCTGTACCTTTACTGTATTTTTTGTTTCTGACTGCGACGTATTTTAATCTTATGATAATTGCAATGATAGCGATCCTATAAACAGGAAATCATTTGGAAGTTCTTGCCGTTTGGTTGTCTTATCAGTTTTACGACAGTTACCAATCTTTTACTTAGATTTTTTTTATAACTCGTCAAAAATCTACCAAATTTACTTAAAACTCTACAGTACCATGTTATAAAATGTGTATGTGCATAATTCAAAGTAGTATTTTCTATTGTAATTTTTTGGCTACTTGGAACACTATACGTATAGTAACTATGACCGAAATAAATTTTAAATTCTCGTTCTTCTAGCTATATTTTGAATTCTATTAGATTAAAACATTAGGACAATTCACGGACGTACTTTATGGCCAAAGATTCTGTCCCATGTGCGTGTGTGCTGTTATTCTATATGCATAGTAGACAGTGTCTGGGAAGAAAAGGGGGTTATAAAGAGAGAAAGCAGCTCACTGCAATAGTGTCTAAATTTTCTGAAGAGCATAACAACATTTGGAAATTTTGGAGCCTGTCAAAAGGTTGTGGAGAAATATGTAAATGGCAAGGAGTGTCAAAAGTAGTTTCACTGGGGGGAATGTAGTGGATAGGGTAAACTGGAAGTAAACAAGGCTCTCCTATGGTGTTATCCATTTTGCTTATAACCTAGGAAAATTTTATAGAAGGAAGAAACGATCAGGTGGCGAGACAAAATTATCAGGACCCTTCATGCTTACCCTACAGATGCAGAAATGAAAGATGGTGGATTAAAAGGGAAAGGAGAAAAGGAAATCTGGGAAATGGTTGTAAGATGAAGGCATCGGGCACGTCCGCAATTGTGGGTAGAAATAGGTTTGACCTGTCACCAGAGTTAGAGAAAGAAGAGTCTCATGTGAATACATGATTTGATTAGGTGTGGGGGGCATCTAGGAATAGATACGTAGAAAATAGGAAATAATTGTTTTGCTGCTAGATACAGAACATTAAAGTCCTGGCTGCTTACCATGGTGGAAGAATTAATGATGGAGATAAGAGTGAATTAGTGAAATTGGATTTATATTCAGAGGGGAGCATAGTGTGGTCATTAATAAAATAAACTTAAATTTACCAAGTTTTGACTGGAAAGAAAATAAAATTATTAAAAAAAGGCAAAAGAAGTTTGAAAATACGATAGTGAGTGAAGGACGCTTTACACAAGTGGCAGAGTACACCACAAGGGAACATAACAGGTTTTATATAATACTACTAAAGTCCTATGATAAATTGATGTTAGATTATCATGTAAACAGACAGAAAAATAATAGGGTTAGGAGAGATTTATGATTGAAGATCAGAAGGGTAAATATCTTGGAATAACATCTATAATCTCAACTGGATAGGACACCTTGAGCATGTGGGAGGAAGAGGTTTCAAAATTCTTCATATAATGGAGACGGTGATGAGGGGATTTATCAGAAAAGTGAGAGAATTTTGTTATAAAAACTTCGGCAGACCATTGCTTTGAATATAGTAATGTTGTACAGGGCCCATACCGTGTTCAGGAGTTTCTTGGGGAGCAAAAGAGGGTAGCTAGATTTTTGTGCGTAAATTATCGGAGAACACAATCAGTAACTGATATGCCAAAGGCTCTACATTTGAATTCACCGAAAGGTAGGAGGCGGGTGAAGAGAGTGATGGGAGTGTATAGGGCATATATTTGGGGTCAGACCTGGATGAACTATTATATGGAACGGGAAATATGACAATTACCACCACCTGTCAATTGATTTCAAGCGAAAGAGAGTGGGAACAGTTTCTGTTTTAGGTGAGGGAGTCAGTGATTTGATTAAGTTACCAATGGAGGCTCAATTTGTTAGCAAAACTGAAGAAATTAAAATTCGCAATTGGCAGTAGTAGTAGTTTAGTAACATATTACTCAAAGAATTTGATATGAAAAAAGTGGAATCGGAATGTAGGTATGTATGGAAACTGCCAATGGAATATGTGCTCCCTTGTATTTAAATTAAAGGCTGCAATTCGAAGAGTAATGATGCAGTTTAAACGAAATTTCATATTTAACAGTTTAAACGTCTTACGATTAGATATTTGCATTTCTGATCCGAAATTCTTAAACCAGGCTCGTCAATTTCAAACCTATTCTATTATTAATCTTGTGTTATACATAAAAAATAACTTTTAAAATAACTCTTATCTAAATTATATAATTACAAATGTTTTCAAGTTAAATAGTTGATTCTGTGAACTGTGGCTTGATATAATACTTTGCGTAAATGTATTTGAACATATTACTCTGCATCGATTGAAGTGTAAATTCTTACCAATAAAATAACTTTTTTCTTATGGTTTTATGCCTTACGTCGAGATCTTTAAAGGCTGGATAGGACGGGGAATAAGGAACGGAAAGGAATTCGCCAATAGTCTTTTGAAGTACCTTTACGGCATTAGCTTGGAGTGATTTCGGAAACCGTGAACCCGTAGTCTGGATAGCTGGATGGGGATTCGAACCCGCGTCTTCATGAATGCGAGGCCAGAGCGACACGACTGATCCATAACGCTTGTCACGATTTTGTTAGCGTGAAACGAATGCTGGAGTGTGTGTTTCCAAAATATACCTTTATTACTTTCATTTTAGTTCAGATAATAAGGAACCAAAGTTACATGATAAGTTGCAAGTGAATCAATAAATTACAATCACGTGTTACGTAGTATAAAATGACTATATAATTAGACTTCATTTAATTATTTATAAAATATGTACTTAAGTCATCTTTAATCATCAACCATGTTCGTTTTTGCAGTAATTTTAGTGTAGGAAGCGCATGACTTTAATATTGCTGTATGCTTCTTGACACTGTACTTGCATTTACCTAAGGAAATTAGTTACGCCTTAACACGCCGCTCTACACTGGTCATTACTTTCGACATTATGGAGTAATTTTTAATTAATACGTAATTATCCTCGCAATTTCAATACTTCAGTATGACACCATTACTTAAATTTTTATCGTTTTAGGGAAGGTTAGGGGGAACATGGAAAATGTAATGATGTTAAACTAATAATGAATAATAATCAAACATTAGACGATATAAAGAAATTAACCAATTTATTAAGTAGATTTACAAAATATGGTAGAAGCAGGAAAGAAATAAAAAGTAGGATAACGTGAACAAGAAAACGATTACTAATAACTTTTTTGTGGTGTATTGCCCTGTTTATATGTGAGAGTAAAAGAATCTACAGGGACATATTTTAACATATGCACGATTGATTAACCGAAGGAAACGTTGAAGGTAAGAACTAAACAGATAGACAAAGATTAGAAATATGAAGCAGATAATTGAGGACGTATGTTGTAAAGTGTTTCTTGATATGAAGAGGCTAACGTAATTCAGAAATGGACGGAGGATTGCATCAAAAAAGTTGAGAGACTAACTGCAGCAAAAAAAAAATCCTTTGAACAATAGTGTGGTAGGAGGAGGAGTTCATCTGCGAAAATAAGGAATGAAGACGCCTGTTAGAGACAGGAGGTAGGTAATGCCATCTGGATAAGTATGAAAAATAAAAAATGGGAAATGTCACGGTATGATAGCTTGCAGAAAACGATATTGGAAGTGGTGACGGAAGTGAACAAATATTGAGAAAGACTCTTCTCCAATACGTCCTGGAAGATGTTTTCTGTAATAGCTACTAGGAAATAAAGAAGTCAGCCGAAGAAAGCGCAATCTGAGTGCTTCCGAAAACCAATCCACGAATCGAGTACACAAGAATAAGATATTTCTGTGAAGCTTAGATTTTCCATCCCACTAGTCGATATTAAGCAAGGAACTGTTATTTAAGGAATTCCATTTTAAAATATTGACAGATTCTCGACACCAGCTTCACATCGTTTAATTTACGGTGTTCAGTGTAGACAGAAATTTTTTGTATACATCACATCGTTTTACACAATTTCTATAAAATCAATAAATTGTGATTTTTTTGATTGAGTTTTCTATTAAAGAAATTTCCAATTCGCAAAAAATGTATCATCAAGTCAATAGTTATTTTGAAATGTAGTGGCAAACTATTACACGGTTTCATTGCAATTGATACCGGTTTTAATTTAAGCGTTTGTGATATCAGTGTATTATAGGCTCAGTAATAATAATTCTATCAGTCTGTGCACTATACCTGTTTAAATTGTTTCCTCTAAAAAATTAACATACTCACACAATTTCACATCACACTTTATTTGGTTAGGTTTTTGACATTAATAGTTAATACTATTAAAAGTAAAAATGTAATTAAAATGTTGCAAATGGATAAATGTTCTTTCGTGCTAGTTTTCTGGCAACTTCTTTAAGGTATCAAAGCAGCGGTAAACAAGATCTCTGATAGCAGGACGGTGCTAAAACAAACGATTTCGCTTTCCTGCCATTTCTAACGATAGCATCTAAGCACCCTCTGAAGGATAAACTTTTACGAGAGCTGAAATTGGGATTGTAAGCTTCAAAAACAGATGGTAATGGTTTTTATCTCTTTCTATTAGTCTTCCGTCTTATCTCACTTCTCAGAAAAATATTGCGTGTGGATCTAGAGTATGGAAACAACATTAAAAAAAATATCTTCATTACTGAAAATAACAGATTGATATAAGGTGGGTTATCTGTATGTATTTGACTACTTTGAACAAAAATAATAAATCAAATATAAAAGTAATATTTTGAATCTAGATTCAAATGCTTAAGGAATTTTCTACCATTTTTTTTTTACATTTTTATTGTAATAGTAACCACCTGAAAAGTTAAAAAATAATAACATTTTTCCTTCTTCGTTATATCTGCGTAGTAATTTCAAGAGCTGTAAAAAGTAAAGAGAAATTTAACTGAAATTAATACATTAGCCCCACGCTACAAATCTTTCGCGTTTGAATAATATACTAAAATAGTTTCACAGTGATGCTGCAAATGAAATTTGCACTTGTAATCTAATACAAAACCGAAAGGCATTTCTGATATCAACATGAAATTTGAGTTTTCGGATTGAGGAATTATGGTTGACTGGATCTGAGAACTCAAAAACGTTCAATGCGTGCACCGTTTGCCACGTGGCAAACGTCAAAGCGATTATGTAATTTATTAAAAAACCAGGTGTATTATATCTGGATCGACACTTTCCACATTTCTAGTGATGCTTTGGCCCATGTCTCTTAAATTTTGCCATTAACAAATACCAATAGAAAAAATTGGCTCTGCGTTAGATTGCAGTTCTTTCATGCCTACTGCACGACGGGGTCTATTGAAAGGCCCATCAAGCCGTGTGGAAGTTTCATTCTAAAGATATCTAATATCCCGATGTGATGTTTCATCCTGCTGGAAGATAAAGTTTATTTGACCTCATGCAATTTGTGCAATCAATTAGACGATTAACATTTGCGTATACTTAGCTCATGTTACTGGGCTTGCATATACCTTCGTGCGGGTCAGTACATTACATTTTAAATTTTGAAGAACCCCTACAGTTCAGTCTCCCACATACTATTCAGATTCATGTGAAGTACAAACATCACTAAAAATCTTTCGCTCAAGTCATGAACTTGCAGTTTTCCATGCTGAAACCTCTGTTTTGTATGATACGTTGTTGACATTGATGTTGCACAAAATTATTTATTGATTTAGTGTATGGTCGCATGAATTAATATCAAGGAAACAAAGCAATAAATAAGAAGATGTGCGTTTGAATAGATACGTTATCGTTCACATCGACGAAAGTTTCCATACAATTTTGGTGTTTGTAATTCCAAACTTGCCTTTTTCTTTTTATTTCAGGGGACTTTTTTGTAAGCAGCAAACACCATCTACTTCTTATTCCATTACGCACGGTTTCCCTCACTTTTATCTTGACACAAACAGTGTATGGTTTAAAATTTGTTGGAAGAGTCGTAGATTAGGAGGTAGTTTTCTACAAGCGTTTAAATACGTCGTTGCACAAAATTAACGAAATTTGTTCGAGCATGTTTAAGTACACAAAGTAGTTTCTACAAACCTTTTCGTTATTATGCTTAACAGCAACCCACTACAGTTCCACCAGATATTTCAGTAGTACCCATCATCCCCAGTTTCTTAATGCAACAAACCAGATTTAATGTTGATATCGCAGATAACTGCGGTTTAACACATGATCCAGCATCAACGAAACCCTAACTCTGTTGTAAGATTTAAGCAAAAATTAGTTTTTTTTTCTTATAGCTTTATGCCTCGTCGGCGGTTAAGGTCGTTAGAGGTGGGATGGGACTGGGGACAAGGAACGGGAAGGAATTCGGTCATGAGCTTTTTGAAGGAAGCATCCCGGCATTCGCCTGGAGTGATTTGGGGAAACAATGGAAAACCCAAATCTGGATGCCCGGACGGGGATTCGAACCCGTGTCCTCCCGAATGCGAGGCCAGAACGTTAACCGTTCACCCACAAGCCCGGTGCAAAAATTTGTAACCGCCGTAGTTCAGTAAATTGATCCTTATGATAATGTATCTAACTCTGTGATGTGGCGGTTACTACAGCAGCTGCTAAGATATAGTACCAAACTTTTAACTATTTATATAAATTTTACATTAAAAACGTCCCAGTGGATGAGCTTGCCGTCAAATTATTTGTTTAATATCTGGAACGCAGGACGCTTTATGATGTTGAGAGCGCGCAGCACGTGTATCATAACTGTAGCGTTGGTTGCCTACCATGATAGGACTCTTCTCGCGTACCAGCGAATCTCCTCGTACAAACGTTTTACTTAATATTTAGAGCATCATTGGCGGTACACATGCGGAATATTTGATGGTTTCTGGCAAAACACCCGAATTGTTAAAATACGCCCCTGAATATGTTAACACACTTGCTCTTTAATATTTCTGGAATATTAAGTGAAATATATTCCTCAGTCATACCTCTCCCGATAACGGTGTTACTGTTGCTTTTGGCAAAAAAGCTTACTCTAAGCACTTCATTCTGTGCAGGACGGTACATTTTCATTCTTAAAACCCACAGATCGTAAATCCAAGAAAATACTTCATATCAGTGACGACTTTAATGCATTTATCTTGAGAATCAAGAAATTGTATGACAGCTCTAGAGTGAGATGATTTATTTTTGTATTCTGCATTTAGCTGTAGTTTCAGTTTTAGCGATTGAAGAATCCGACGCCGATTCGTTTAATCTTTGCATTTGAGGATTTTTTCACAAGTGACAATTTACTGATTTCCTCGTATCGTGAATCTGCGGCACACTTTAACCAACTGACAATAGATTCATTAAAATGTTCTGTCTCTTGTCAATGACAATGTATTTACCATCACAGACTTAGGTATCATAAATATAAATTGCTTTTAACAAGTTAATTAAAAGAGAATGACTTTAAGTGAGACGAAACTGCATTTATCATATACAATTGGCTCCATTACCACTGAAAATAATTTTTGTGGAAATTTAATCAGTAGAACGCAACATAATATAAAGTTAAAACATATTACGCAATTGGTTTGTTATTACTGGTGTTGATGAGTTCACATAAATCCTAATGTAAATTAGCTTTTGTTTGATCGTTGAAGTTCAATTTTATTTTAGTTTTTTATTCAGTACCGTGTTATGGTAATGTCATGCGCCCAACTAATTATTTACACGTTCTTTGCGAAGATATGAAGCCAGTTAAGCGGTTCTCCACTGTCCATCACCTCGGCTTAGTGGTTAGGAAGTACAGTTTTGGGCCGAGCACAGGTGTTCTGCAGTGAAACAGGTGAACCATAACTGGGAGGTATTGGACTGTAACTAAACGTGCCTGTACGGGTATTTTCCTATAGAGCATACTAATCTCTCTAACTTCCGATGGAAAAATATGGAAAGACTGCGTAACCCGAAGGGTGACAAAGACAATTGCTACCAGCGAAGAAGCTTGTTAGGCGCGTGCCAGTTATAACACGGTTATTAAATTGCTAAGAGCAGACTGTTGCAGCTAGTCATAAACTGAAATTATCCAGTCATCCTCGGATAACCTGAAGAAGCCTGAAACTAATGAGAGATGGCTAGTTCTATAAAGACTTATACTCAGTCAACTATAGATATTCGAAACTGAATTCTATAACGTGAACAACTTTTGTAATATCTCATTTGAAATTCTAAACAGGCACAATGCTTTTTCTATATTTACTGTTCGTCGAGGGTACAATCCAGGTATGCGTCGAGAATTCTACAAACCATTCACATTAACATAAAAGTAAATAACATTGTTGGCAGGTTAGTTCTACAAGTGATAGATTTCTGATTTGAATTCGACACTAAATCCATAGTCGCAAAGGGTAAATGGTACCTACAACTGCTAGAAATTCTAACCACAGAATTTCCTACTTTAGAATTACAAAGCAAAACTTTTACATAATAGGAGATCGGTTTAAGGGCCGGGTTTGTCCCCTTATCAACCAAGTTACCGTCTTGCTGTAAAAGTGTCATTAATGTTACATCATGCTCGAATAATAATGTTTTTATTATTTTTTGTGTTAGACACTTCTTGTACATCTTTGCCTTTGATGAGTTTTACTCATAATTGACATGGTGAAATTTGAGTTTTGGTTTAACGTCTTAGGCCCTTGCTGACGCCATGTATTTCATACTTACTGCCTGGTCATATTGCGTACTAATGGGGGAAGTGAAGTGCTGAAATCTGTTTTTGAAACGTGTAACTATGTTCTGTGTTTGATAAATGTATATTTTATTTGTGAAATGTGTAGTTTATGAGGCATTCGCCTTGACGGCTGCGTGAAACTTCATAAAACGTGCAATCATGGCGGCTGGTACGCGAGATCCTGGGCACATACCCGGTCGCATTGCACCTCCCCGTTCCAGAGTGCGGTGTCTCAGTGTGCTGAGCCACACTGGTTGGTTGTTTCGCGTGAGACACTGTTGGCTGGGAAAGTTCGAAGTTCTATACGTTAGAGGACAGAGTTTTAATGACTTGAGTTGCGCCTCGGTTGTGGTCGTCTGACCTAATGGAGGAACGTAAGTGTCACCATGTGTCTGTGAACCTTGTGAGCTGCGTTCCGTGCGTTTGCTGTCTCGGCTGCCTGGCCACGCCGTATCAGTTTAACTTTCACCCGGCTTTCTGTCCTCATGTGGTCTTCTTCAGCGCAGGACTGCCCTGCAGAAGACCATCGCATGTCGCCAGAAAGCCGGGTGAACGTAAAACTAGCATGGCGGTAGCCGGGCAGCTGATAAAACAGTGAATCCGTCCGCACAAATTTACAATATATTACGCATTGTAAATTACGTCTCAATGTCTTTCCTAAAACACTAGATTTTTTGCAGCGTGCAATGTGGATCATCTCAGTAATCACTTGAATGATTACAGAAAACCTCCTAAGCTAAATTTTTCTCTCTTTATTCCAAGTCATATACCATTTTGCATGTAGCGTTATATAACAGCAGTTGTTATTTGTTTTAACTTTTGCTGAGTAAGAAGGTATATTTGTGTGGTCTCACACGTTGCCACCGATTCTGCATCTGTGACGCTGGACTTACAGTTGTACATTGAATCCGAAGTTCCCTGATTGTAGGCGACTTCACCTGACAGTATAAACGCAAATGGTAGCCATTTATTGCAGTTGATTACCGGTCAATTAAGAAAGTCGTTGGATTGTGGGTGAAGTACGTTGGATGGAAATAATTCAAACATCGGCTACTAGAATTAAGATAATTATTATTTAATAAATCTCAAATCAATTTTGATACCAGTTAAATAATATTATTTTCAGTCTTCCTTTGCGTTAAGCAAATTGTGTTCCACCTGACGTGTACATACTTGCCAGGTAGTATTTTATGAAACACCTTTCAATAGTTTCCACTTTTACAGAAGTAAATTATTTTTAAACAATGACCTTCTGAGATTAGTAAACTTATGTGCTTATTGTGTAGGTTATGGTCCCTCAATAATTTGGTTATTTTCAATTGCACAGTAATGTTATATTTGTTTTTATATTACAGTCATAGTGAGATGAAACAATTTCTTTAGTAACCACGGAATATATTTCACGTCTAGACGTAGAAGTTTATGTAACAGTATTGCTTTAGATCATTTCACCTGTGTAATACTACTACGTTTCGTATCTGTCGCTAGCTTCAAATAAAACTTGTTTTACAGGGTAACTCCGCATACTTATTTTGTTGACTGAACTTCCGGCTGTTATTCTGCAGCCTTCATCATAGTTCCTATCTTTTGTTAACATCATACAGCAGAGAGCGGCGAGGAGTACTAAATCGTGATCCTCGATGAAATTGTTACTATTATTTTCAAAAATATTTCTAAAATATGGGCCGTGATAAAAATTAATTTCTTTTACATTACATGGCTTGAGTGTTGCTTCAACTCCTTTTTATATACAACTGTAACTACTTTACTGGCAACACGGTTGCCTACGCTGCAGGGAGTTCCATGTGGATTCTCCGATCGTTATGACTCCAGTGAGCGTTAAAAGGAAACGAAACTTTTTATGGCCAGATTCTCATTTAAATGAGGGGCTAGCGCAACGCAAGCACATTATTAGACAATACCAACTTGACACACGACATTTACCATTTAGCACTGGAATAGTAATCATCAACGACAGCTTTAATTATTTTTATTTGCAATGAAAAAAGTTTAAATTCATGTCTTTACACATTTCAATCTATTCTGGACTGAGGATTCAGAATTTTCTTAATTTCTTGCACTTTTACAGGTTAACAGGGTAGGCAAGAATTTGAATTCGTGCTCTATCAGTGACACGAAGAATTATCTTCAATTCTGCAGCATGGGGTTTATTGTTACTTATGTAGTTCTTCATAGTTACGAGAGACCACGACTGTTGCTAAAATTTATTTAAATTCTATGGATAGTTTAACTGCAAGTTTTACTTTTTTGTGTATCATACGATTAAATTTCGTATCATGTAATCTTACAATAAAACTTTTTCTACATTATTGCTTATTACCTTAGTTGAAGGCTATTCCTCTTTAGAAAAAATACAGCTTATCAAAATATTGCAAAATTTAAAGTTGTTACTGTTGTATCAGACTTCTCGTACACTTTTACCGATTTTCATTGTATTTTGAATCATTCGAATGCAATCCCTTAAACCATTTTCTTTAGTACTTCTTTATCCCTGATATCTACATAAGTTGAAACCCCTCTTCTTTTTTCCACAGATTGCTGAAGTACAAACTTTTTCTTAGAGTTGATACTGAAATTCTTTAACAAGCTCAATCTCTGCTCATTTGCTGCATAAGACACTTTTTTACTATTTCTCTTATAGGTATTAGGGAACGTTTTACTTCAGTACATTTTGTGCAGATCCTGCTAGCGGCAGTGGGGTCGTTATTTAAGATCATAGTGTGGCCGCTATTGGCAGTTCAGAAGAAACTTCAGGCTGCATTGCTTTCAATATAAGAAAATGTAGAACACCCATTATTTTCTGAAACCTGCCATCAAGAACACAATTATGGGACATACTTCACTCATTAAGAAACAAACGAAATGAACTTTAGGTATAACTGTAATGATTTAAACCATTTCACAAGTAACCAGCTATCGAATATCACTATTATGATGCAAACAGAAACTTTCCCCGAGCTTTACGAAGCAACTATTCTCAAATTGACTTAGAGCGTAATAATTTAAATACGAAATTCTGTGTCGAAAAGAACACACGATGATGAATTATAAAATCAAGCAGAATGGTAGGTACCACGTAAAAAATGCACGCCAAAGGAACGGAGACCACTACATGAGTAACGAGCTGGTTGAGATGTGCGCCCGTTGATTACTAGTGCGGCGACTTCTTGCCGGATGGCGTCGCCATTGATTGATGTCGGGTGGCCGCTGGGCCGGGCCGGGCCAGCCACTGTGGGCATGCGCCGTGCCGCCTCGCCGGCCGAGTCCTGGGAGCCGCCGCGTGGCCACAGCTCCACCGGCCGACGACAACAACCGTGAGTACTGCACAGGCGCGCAGCTACTCGCTTCCCACACCTGCAACTACTTCACCATATATCTGATGCCGTTTATTGTTGAAAGGGTTCATGATTATCTCGATTACCATGGAAATGGCAGTTTTAAACTAAAGTAGTTGTAGTTAGAAGGCAAAGCAACCTCTGTTTACGTTTACTTTCGTCGCAACATATGCAGCCAACCTACAGTGTTTAAATGATTTCTGCACGATCTTACTGATTGTTAAATCAAAATTACGTTTTAAAATTTGTTGGAGAATTGTGAAAACAAAATCCGGTTGCCGAGCACTGAAGAAATAATCTCGAAACAGAAGCAGTAAAAATTGAATTCGTATTCAATCGCACAAGCGATATTCACGTCTAACGAAATCATTTGTTGCCTCCTCCACCGCGCGTCGGAGATCTTTAGGATCTGACACAACAACGAAAATTTTATTACAAAAGCTCAATGAGAACGTTGTAGGCCGTCAGTTGAACCAAATGAGTGGTCTGGTGGATCAGAAGTTAAAGCCACTTACTAGAGATCGAATTCCGATCTCGGTTGGGATTTTTAAAGGCTCTTAATCTAGATTTCACCACTGGCACAGCTTGATGTGTAATATGAGGTACGCCAGAAGGCTTCCGTGGTTCAAATTCCACGTTAAGCTGAAGTTCTCCTATACCCGGTAGGAACCGAAAACTCTGTGACTAGGCGGCTGAACAGACCTTCGGGATTTCCCGGTCAACAATGCAATTCGATCATTCGATATAAACAGCAGCAAAAAAATCTGGAAGATGTTCAAAAATCTGAGGTTAAGTGAGCATTCAAATTTTTCATGTTATCTTGCTCAACGAAAATATTCTATTAATTTGGTTCGATTATGTAGTTCCGTGGTTTTCAAGAAAGCTCCTCCCATTTACCGATTATCAAAACAGATTAAGCTGTGCTGCGTAACGTAATTAGAGAACGTTTTCACTCAACAAATGGCTCGTGTCATATTCCGTGCAACAACCTTTTCAAATATGCATGGGATCAAGGCCAGACAACGCCTTCAGTGATACTGTTGCTGCTGATAAAAATCTTTTAGAAAATCAGATGAGGCAAGAAGAGGACTGTATTAGAAGACGAAGATTGCAATTGAGAGCGTCATTACATGCATTAAAAACATATTGTCATATTATTTTCAATGTTTGCATAGGCATAATTATAGTTTCCGCAGAAAATTGTAATTTTGTAATAATTGGATTGTCTCCAATTATTTAAAATTTATTGTTACTATTTATTTACATTGAAGTGACTATAAAATGTTTCAAATTTTTGCAGCTCTATTCCACTGGTATCCACATTTTTAATGAATAGTTTAGGTTTATATACAATCAATAATTACAATTTTTTTTAGTCATATGAATTTGGAAGCAAACACCATCATACTTCCGCTTCGATTTAGCAAATGCCGTGATATGTGTGGGAAGAGAAGAAATGAAACTAACCTCTGTTATGCAGATCACTGGAATACCCATCCCGCCTAATGCAGTTCTTTGTTAAAATGAACGAGAAGCGGTTGCTGTATCAAAATATCATGTGTAACAAGAATATTATTCCACTAAAATTTCCTGATTGTCTTGTATGTCACATAGTTTCGAAAGAACATCCATACTTGATGTGAAGAAAGCAAACATAAGAAAAGCTAACTACTGAAAATAATTTTTGTAACGAAGAAATGCCGTAGGGTCACTATATGGGAAACTAGCATAGGATGCAAGCTGATTTACATTTTCAATGTTCAATAAGAGTAAAAACAAGTGGTTGCACTTGACGAATATTAATTTAAAACCACTTATTTTCAACAGATGTCATCATCCTCAGAAGAGACAAATGTTTGTCTTGAATGGATGTCGCATGAAACGAATGATGGCAGAAAGGTAATAAATAAATAAGTTGAGTAAATATTGCATAAAGAGTCTGTGAAAGAATTAGAATGCAGTTCCTCAACGGTCACTGTATTTTTTGTTCCCACATGGAAAATAACGCATGTCGTGGTGCTTAGAGAGACTTTCAAACTAGAAGTTTATCACACTCAGGACCCAGTAAACAGTTAGTTATTATTTTATCATAGACAAGGAAACGACATAATTGTACAGCCACCAAATGACATACTTCCAATTTTCTCTGTAGGGAATTAACATCGTGCGGCATACAGATTTACATGGAATCCGAACATCCTACCACGCGAACAGAAGGTTGACATAAGTTTGGACAGAATTTGCAATTCGCTTTAAAGTTTGGCTTCGGTAAAATGGAAAAATCTTTGTTGCGTGCCAGTTAAATAGTACTTACAAATTATAACTTAATGATACTTATGTATATTAATTTTATTTTAGTCTCCGGTTTGATAGAAGAAACTTTTGTTTTAACAAAATAGCTAATAAAATTACAATATGTAATTCTTCTTAAACAAAAAAAAAATTTTCTTCTAAAATATTGCCGTGGAAAACCATATGAAATTTGCGTAGCCAGAATAAATTTTGTTATGTATACCTGACAACAGAAAATGTTACAATTGAAAAATTATTTAACTAATTATCCCATTTGAAAGAGCAAATATAACTTCTGGCATGATACATTTATGGACTTTGTATATGCTCTTACACACAACTACGAGTCTGAATATGCCTGCAGGACGCGTGTTATTTTTAAAGTTAACGCTGAAGTTTAATTAAGTCCGAAAATTCTGAGAACGATGAGTTCCTTTAAAATGAAAGGAAGATGCAATGCAGTGACTCTGAAATGTATTTTACTGTAATTGTTATAGGGGTCCAAACAGCTACTTGCGTGCTCTCACACCACTGATGACTCAACAGGCCTAACCCAACTAACACTACATGAGACGAACACTGAAATACTGATTGCCCTCACTGTTTAAATGATTTCAGAAGCAAACTTGGTTCTTTAATCTTAACTATCAAGTGTCAGACAGTCCTCTCTCCTCTTCACACAAGAGTCCAGCAACGAAATCCAGTGCCTCTCCCGTCCTTGATGGCTTGGCGTCGGTCGCTGGAACCATCACCAAGGCACCGATTTTCTCCCTCAGCATAAGAGTGTGCATGTAGGGAAAAAAGCGATAGAACTACGTCAGTTTCCAACCGTTTCAGATTGGGTACGTTCAATTTTCGTACACTCACAGTAGTGAAAATGTTCGACAATTTCCTCAAGGCGTCGTCCAGGAATTTTTTTGTTGCTCTTCGATCCCTGTGTATGTAACAGTTTTTCTTCGAATTTGAGTCCTCATCCCACAAAAGCGGACATGCGGCGTCATTTAAAGTTCGTAACATCCACGTTTTCAAACGAAAGCGTCTAATAGAGAGCAGATCAGATTAACTACGATCACGTCCATATTCTTCGAGAGTCTCTCATCGGCAGCCTAAATGACACACCAGCCCTCATCTTCAACCTGTCTTCATACCCACAACGCAGCTAAGAAGCGTTTAGGAAAAATCATTTCGCTGCACTAAAATATTTACATTCGCCGTTCAGAAATATGATTTGTTATTTCATGATAATTGCTTTCCTACTAAATTTTGAACGAAAATGCGAATATGTCACATACGTCATACACATTCACTGCTTAGTCGGAATAAAAATATAATGTGATACAAAAATGGTACCACAAGTATATGGGTCCGAAGTCGGGCATATCACAGTTCCCAGTCCCACACGGTAACAGATGGCTCAGTTGGTTGGATTGAGCGTCTTGATGTCATGTTGTACAGGTTATGACTGGCGATTCTGACCTAGCGGTCTTTTCACCTGCCAATTGAGGGTGTTAGCCGCTCAACTATTTATAAATATTTTTAAATAGTTCCATAATCAGAGCATAATTGTGGTTTGAGTTCTATGTTTTAAGTTTCTATAAGTGTCGTGTAACACCAGATGCTATACAAAATAAATAACAGCTCGTGAAAAAACTCTAAAAACATACAAATGTGGCACATCAAATATTTTTATGGTGAAACTGTCGAAACTTAAGAAATACTGTACTATTAAGTAATACCGAGGATTTTTTAAAAAAAATCAGCATCTGATCTTAAATATCTTGAAATTTTAGCGATAAAGCAACAATCATTACGTTGAAGTAATTAGAATAACAATTTCATGAGTTTCTAAAATCTTTCACGTACTGAAATGTGAAACTGTTAGCCATTTCTTCAACGGGGAAACATATTTTCCGACAGGATGGGTGACTGTCACACTTTTTTCTCCATTTAAGAGCACAATCTGTCTTACTAGTTGGCTTTATAAAGTTAACCGTCTCTATCGGTTCGGAACGAATGTTGCCAGTAGGAATTAGATGTAAAGAGATTGGAGGAGGAGAGGAAGATAATCAGAAAATGCGATACTATGCTACGTAATTATGAACAAGAGACTATCACGTGAGGTCAAATCTTAACTGGGAACTCAGTTTTAATAACTAGCGAAATTTTTAAAGTTCGTTAACTCATCTAATCTTATAAAGTGATAAAAATACGACGTAGGAGCAAAGCAACTAAACAGTTATTGGGAGAATGAGAGAAAGTAATAATTTCGTCTGTGATCTTAAGAACATAGTTAAAAGATTTTACAGATATTGCAGAACTCGCTTCTCTGGATTACAGTCGTTATCTTGTTCTTTTCCTGGACTGGGATAATGAGGTGGTCATAACGAATGAAAAGTTTTGATTCAGTTCTCCTCTACTTTTCTTTTCAGCTCTGTGGCTAATTGAATCTGGCACAAAGTTTTCTTTACAAACAAATACTTTTGACAGTGTAACTATCCGATTGTGCAAATTTACTGAGGACCGTGTTTACAGTTACAATACCCTGTTGAGTTTATTTGAATATATTCGTTATTAAAAGTAAAATTGAGACTTACTTTAATTGTTGGTGTAAACTCTTTTTGAAGTTAGTAGTATTTGATCAGGCAGAAACGTTATTTACAATGTTTTAACTTATAAAATGGGTATAAATATCGTAAAATTATTTAGAATTGACTATTAATCGCTCAGTCCATTCGTACTTCATAGCCTTGTAATTCCGCAGATATTGCACCAATAATTCTTACTGGCCGCAAAAATTCTAAAAAAAACACTGATATTTTGTGGTACGTCCCTATACTTGAAACACAGTGATGAAAAATATTTTTGACTGGTAGCATGTCGAGTGTGGTATCATTGAACACATATCAAAATTGACAACCAGTGTTGCTTTGGGACTTTTTTTGTTATGTATTTCACGAGATATGAGGTTATAAAGTAGCTAAAACTGTATCTTGTCTACAAAGTTTTCAATCACATGACTGCAAAAATTAAAAGTGTTGGAACTTAATGAAGTCTTTCAAAAATCATTTTCTGGATAAGATGGCAAGATTGTTTATAAGACTTTCACACAATTCTGCTATAAACTAACTTAATTTTGTGATCAATGCAGTAATCCCTTCATTTAAGCAATAAGATTTATTTACTTAAATCGGTCGTTAGGTAGCTCAGAAGCTAACGTGATCAAATTGAAAATTCAATGCTCATTGTTTGAATCAAGGAGCTGCCAGGAATTTTTATATGATCATAATCTGAACATCACTTCTGGCAAATGCTATCCCACAAAAACAATTCTTGTAAAAACAGTCTAAATTATGAAATCTTGTTCTGTGTGTAATCCCTTCACTTTTTGAAACAGAATGGTCTCTCGGTGTTAAGGACCGTTGATTAAGATTAAAAAGTTCTGGTGACCTGGGCATTATGCAAGTCATAATGTTTACTTAAAAGAAAGGCATAATACCCATGATTTATTCTAAGACTTGTCACACCCAAAAGATTAGCGAGGAACATATAAGGTGGGCAGGAGTTCTCCACCATCCAAGAATCCAACTCACCATGGAAGTGGAAGAAAATGGCCAACTGCTATTTCTATTTTTTTTAAAAATATGGTTCTACGCCTCGTGGAGGTCATTAGAGGCGGGAGGGAACTGGGGACAAGGAACGGGAAGGAATTTGGACATGGCATTTTGAAGGAAGCATCCCGGCATTTGCCTGGAGTGATTTGAGGAAACCATGGAAAACCCAAATCTGTATGCCCGGACGGAGATTCAAACCGGCGTCCTCCCGAATGCGAGGCCAGAGCGCTAACCGCTCACCCACCACTCTCGGTGCCATTTCTCGATGTCCTGGTTCATAAGCGTGACGATGGACATTTTGGTCTTATTGTGGGCAGCTAGGTGACCCACACTAATAGATATCTGCACGCCATGTGTTACAATCACCCGGCAACAAAAAGGGGCGTATTAACAGTACTGAACTTAAGAGCTAAGTACGAACAGTTTATAAGGCTCACAGCAAACTTGGCGAATCTTAAACCTGGATGAAAGAGCGTTTACATCACGCGGGCGTTTATGAAATAGCCTGCAGTTGTGGCAGTGTTTAAATCGGTGAGACGGGCGGAGAGACTTAAGGTACATAGCCGCCACTGTAAACATAACAACAGAGACAAATCCGCCGTAGTTCGTCATGACTTTAACACCAGGCACGAAATAAAATATGAAAACAAAAGGCTGCTACAGGTGTCCTCGGTGAGTGAAAGAGGCAGTAGAAATTTTAAATTATACCAACAACATCAACGAAGGCGGTTGCCTATTACTCTGCGTTGCTCGGCGCTCGTTGCTATGTCAATATAAACATTATCTCTGACGAAGGCTGCAGAATCGCAGCTGATAGCTTAGATTATCAAATAAACAACGCGGCATACCCCTAAAACCTAGTAATCATTAAAATAACCAGTTAGTGAATTTTATAGTTGAAGAGAACCAAAAACTGATATTACTTGCAGAATCCAACGGCTAGGATCCTTCAAATAAACTTTACAATTTTTAAATAGTTTAAAATTCTCCTTGGGGGAAGCGTAACTCAGGTTACAGAGAATCTGACTACAGTCCGGCCGACAGAGGTTGAATGCCAGATCAAAGGAAGCTGAGCGTCTGAAACAGATCTCAAGACTTACTCAGCCTCTGGCGAGGAAGGAAAAGAGTGCCAGAGCATGAGGCTATCACGAATTGCATCCGTAGTGCCAAAGAATGAAGGGGAGATTATGGAATCATGCGGTCCACTGGGCCCAGTCGTGACCTCTGCTTCTACTACTCTACTTTGTTTTCTCTCCAGCCGCTTTCAATGACGATGATGAGGCCTCTATGAGATATGAAAAGTTCTTAAACAATGCTGGCTTCATTGACGGGATCGCCGACCCCGGCAGCGTAGGGGATAGCGTGCTAGCCTCGCGTTGCAGGGGTTGCCGGTTCGAGTCCGGCCTCGGGGATGGGTGGTTTTAATTAAGTGTTGTGTTTGTCTTGTGTCGTCTATACCACGGAGAATCTATAATACATTGAGTGATCCAATACATACTTGCAAACTGAAAAATTACATAGTTCTGGCTGTATGGCCTCGTAGCCAATTGCCATAAAAAGAAAAAAAATAATAATTGACGGGAAAAGGGGGGGGGGCGCTAAGTGTGCAATTTGTCTGCGAAACTGGTGTTCTATGTGGTACGTGTAGTTTCGTTTGTGAAATGTGCAGTTTAGAGGCTCAAGCAGAGGACATCCCCGCATCCAGTGATGTGGCCGCCTAAAGATGGCTTCCCACGGGCCGTGCATTTGCCGGCCGCGCCGGTCCAGCTATCAACAAGTGGCCGTGGGAAGGGAGCCTCCTCAGCTGGCAGGGATGGCGCGCATCTACCGGTCGCCCAGTCAGTAAACGTCAAACACCCGGGTAGCTGAAACAGCACTAGGCAACGCGGTGGGGAGGTGGCGGCTAGGTAGCGCGTGATGATCCGTACCATTCGGCTGCATGGCGCAGCCTACAAAAAACCCACGGGTCATAGGAAGTCACCATAACGTGCACAATCATGCTGACGGTTACTTATCTCTTCACTGCTGCCTAATAAGTGGTAGATTAAAGCCGCTAGCTACTACCAGAACCAACTCTGCCTGAATGGTTACATTAAACTGGCTGAGATTTCAGTTGTTACATAATCTGGCAGTTTATGAAACTCAGTATCCTTATCTGCGACGGCATTCTTTATTGTGACATACACTTTCGAAATGGTGGAATATAAGTGGCGTATCTGCAATGCGATTTAATCGTGATATATTGCACCGTTCTTGATCAGTATCCTTGAGGCCGGTTGGTTTCCAGCGATGGACGGCGCCTGTGTGGTGAAGGTCACGGCGTCTGAGTGACGGGCTGTTACCGCCAGGGCCAGGCCACCCTCCGGATCTCGTCAAGTGGCCATTTGGCAGGCCGCGCACAGTTAGCGGGCGCCACTTGCTGTCACACACAGCAGCCTCACCGCTGCACTGCGCAAGGTACTTACTTGCTTTTGTCTTTCATAAGCTTAATTAATTATTCAAATAATGTACACAAATGAGAATTCGTGCGCCCTTACGAAATGGCAACAGAGTTTCGAATTGGTGCATGTCTCACCTGTTTCACGGTTGGGCTCAAACTTTAAAGTAGAATCTGGACCAAGGAGTGTTCATAGCGTACTTCGTGTATCTTAGGCAAACGTGTAGATTAAGAGACTGTTCATAAAAATTAAATTCTGGCTTTGGATTAAAACTTAGAAATTTGAGCTCCATAATATTGAGTTACCAGGTATCACGAATGAGCAGCTATCGAAAATATGAATTCTAGGAGCAAAGGTTGCTATACAATCCCCTCTAGTGACAGAACCACTATTAAAAGTGGTTCTTATCGTCAAACTTTGTGTTCTGCAGCTTGTGAAGTGTAATTACATTTGAGCGGACAGGTCGGTGACGTTTTGAATGCGATCCTCAATCTGACAACAACATTTGACTGTGATAAATACAGTACTGGACGGTGACTTGTCTGTTTTAAGGAAACAGGAGAGGTTTTTCCACTCTATCCGGTGAATTTATACTAAAGGTACATTGTGTGCGTGTGTGTGTGTTAACTTCTGCATGCGAAACGCGTAAGTTGCGTTTTGTATAAGTGTATCTTTCATTTTATGAGCCGGAGACTGGGAACTGTTCCAGTTTTCGCTTAGGCGATTGCACTTGCGATCAAAGAGGGTGTTAGACGATGTCTGAAGTGTTCTTGTCGTCTTCGTTTGGTGTCTTAAGAAATGTTGAACAAACAGTAATACAAATGACAGTCTGGAAGTTGTTAGCGGAAGCTGTTAGAAACGCGGGCAATAGAAGCGAAATATGGAACTGGTTGAGTGAAGTTATTCCCCATCGCTTGATTGTTGGATTGTCGGGAGGACTTGGTGGCCCTTTGAGCTTCTCAGACCACACTGCTTGTGATTTATTTCTGTGAAAAAAATTAGAGTGGCTCTATGTACTATCATTACGTACCAGTTTACCCGAATTGAGACGCAGGATTGTTCCATTTGTTGCGTCTTTTATATCAGACATGCTGAACAGAGTGCGTCACTAAAGACTGGACGTGCGACACGTAAGAAGCGATTACCACAGTGATCACTTGTAGAGTGATGGAAAAAATGGTAGACTTTATCTTTCGTCACATTGTGTCGGTACTGAAAACAAAACAAAAACACCTTAGATACTTAGATATTGTTTAATACATATTATTTGTTTATTACGGACCTGTGCAACAAAAGAGACACTAACGCTTATAATTCACATTTTTTCAATACAACGATGTCAACGCTAGCTTTATTCAAGAAGCTCCCAGCTCTATCTTGATTAATAAAACGTACCACGTGGCTCTAGTTATTTAGCAATTTTTTTTATTCTCGACTAAATAGCTTATGAATTAATACATTTCATTTCTTTAAGAAATGGTGTGTCGTGTGTTGTCTCCTGCCTTTGAATCCGTTATCTGTTCACAATACGATAAATTAATATTTGTATCTATGATCACGATATCTTGCACGTTTTCTTGTAATCCGATTAACATATCTTTTATACTGTCCCGCGCAAATAGTAAACAGGAACAATTTTTTTTTTTGTTTTGTTTTTGAAATCCATAGACGAAATACAACAATCACAATATATTTATACCTATTTTCTCTGATCACTAAATTTGCACACACATTTATTTGAGGTCCCCATCTATAATATTTCGTATTAAACGATGTCTTCAATTACATACACAGAAGGATTAAAGGTTTGTAGATCGAAAATGAAATTGTTAGAATAAAATTTTCCTTATAGTGATATGCATTACTTAGGATTCATTGCAAGCAGCCAAACCCCGTATAATGCAAAAATAATATGAAAGTCTCTATAATCTTTTCCGCTTACCGTTCTCCAATTTCATATAAGTTAGAGTGTCCTTACAGCTAAACTGTTAGCCGCTCATCAAATACTTTACGAAGGATGTACCAATTTTTTTTCTAACTTATCGATTATTGAGCGCATTTCGAACATGCTGAAACACTTTTGTTGACGAATACGTGCAACTCAGAAAATTAGCTTTGACCTACCGACAAATTGAGTACAAATACCATACCAGGGAATTTGGAAATATGAACATGAGAGCTAGATGCTAGAGTATTGAAACTATTGTTGCTCATTATTTTAATAAATAAGTCTTTAATTGGTTTACGGTCAGACATTATGTTAGTTACAGGATGACATAATTCTGTATAATAGGATTACAATCAAAGAAGATAGTGTACAGTTACAGAGAGAGATGTTGAAATGAAATCAGTGTAGACAGTTAAGCATTGAAATCATATACATTTTTAAAAAGAATCGGTTAGTTAGGAACAGAGAAAATTAAAATAATAAATTATAATTTTATGAAAAACATCAACCTAGAAATTGTTGGAATTTTTGTTTATTTCACTCACGTTTCGCCTCTCTTGGAGGTATCTTCAGCGATCCAATGTTTTCAGTAAAATATTTGCAGCTTACAGATTTTGTACAAGTGAGTTTGTTTGAATGTTATTACAGATACATTTAATATAGGTATCTTACGAGGTGAACTATCAATTAGATTCCTGTCTTACGGTTATTTAGCTGATCATCTGTGCCTTCAACCAGCTTGTCGCTTCCAATGTTGTACATATGAGAATCACTTTTGCCTATGCCAAACACATCACTTTTATACTTCTATTGTGCGGACTTCTGTTGTTCAGTTGTTTCTCCCAGTTATGTTTTGTTGATTGTGTCTTAACATGGAAGGTTTGGAATTCGCAGTCACAGAATACGTGTATTTTTCGCTTTATTTCATTTAATGTGTGTATGTGTGGAAGAGGCAGAAGAATGTATGGTGATATTAATGGTTTGGTGTATTTGTGGAAATAGTGTATTTAGTGTTGGTTTGTGCGATTTTTTGGATAAGGTTTGATGTAGTAAGCTTACGTGTTAGTTGAGTACATGATTTATCTGTAGTTATTATCTTTTACATTTTATAGATTTCTTGTGATCTTAATATTTTGTTTTTAGTGTTATTGACTATTAGGATTTTCATGACTGTGTTCACATTTGTGTGGATATGATCATTGTCTAAATGTCGTTTACCACAAGGGGAGTGATTCCTAAGTGCTGTTGAATGTTCTTTATATCCGTATAAATTATGTTCCTTATTTGGCCAATGTAAACTGCATTTCATTTCTGACATGTCGGTTATTGGTATATGACAAAAATAATGAAATTGTATTTGATTGTTCCGGGTTGTATTTTTTTTTTTTTTTTTTTTTTTTTTTTTTTTTTTTCATATTGCGTCGAATGTATATCTCTTGTTTATAAACATGTTTCTACGTTGTTGGTTTTTTTATTTGAGTTGTTTGTGTGATTACAGTGTTCGTGATTTGGTTCCTGTATGGTTGGGTTGTGATCATGTTTTGCTTTGTCCTCCATTCTTTCCATCTGGTATATTATCTTTTATTTAATGTATCAACAACGTGTGTTTTGTATCCATTACTCCATTGCTATATAACGTTAATTGGTTCTATTTTGTTAGTGGAATTCTGTTTATTCTGTTCAGCGTGTAATTGCCTGTTTGTTATAGCGTAGATGGTTTGGTATGTTGTTATAGGTTTCCGTATATCAGTAATTTGTTTGTGTGTGTTTTTTTTGTTTTGTTTGTATGTGGTCGAATGAATATCATCCAAGGCGTATATACTCAGCACAAAGGAGACCAATTACTGTGCTTCTATGTGCCGATGCCTAGTAGTTATAGAAGATACCGAAAACAGATTGCAAAACGTCCTCAAAAATTTGCAGATTTGTAGAGTAATACAATTTGAAGAAAAAAAGGCAGGGATTTCTGTATCCTATTCGCAGTTAGAGAGAGAGAGAGAAACAGAAACCTTGTAATGATCACCAAGTTGGACAATCTCCCACAATAACTTTCTTGGTTGTGAAACTACATTCAAAACTGAAATATTGATAATAGAAAAGGGTACAAGATTCAAATGATGTTTAGGACAATTTGGGACAATAACTAAAATTTAGGATTTTGTAGTTTGTAGTTGCTCCTTTGCTTCTTTGTGGGTAGTTATGGAGAGTGAAGAGGAAAGGGAAAATCCATACACAAGCAGTGGAGATTACGTCTTTATGATCTCCGGAAGGATTTACAAAACTAGATATAATAAAACGTCATAATATATGAAACAAGATAATAACGTACAGTATAAACGACAAAATAGAAGATCCTCTATAAAATAAATTACTCAAGGCTTCAGAAAAAAATATGGACCAATAGGTAGAAGAATGGCAGACCAAAGAAAAGGTAAGAAAAAACAACTGTTTAAATTTCTTCCTCGAATTGGGAGAAAGAGGCATGGCACCGAGATTATGGGTGCCAAATGTAGGAGTTATAATGGGCATAAGAAAAGAACTTTGGTTTCTCCCTGGAAATCGAAGTAGGACTCATTCGGTAACTAATATGATAAAGGCTGAAGACAAGAAACGGGTAAAAGGTGAGTTGGCTACAAATGTGGTGTATGTTGATCAAGAGACGCGTAAGAAATCTTGGCAAAGAATAAAAAATGATATCTGGAAGGGGGTGAGGATTATGACCTTCCAGTTAGAAGAAGGCTACACCATCTCTCCATGCGCTGTAGGGCCAGAGGGGAAAATCTTTACAACAGGTCTCCAGTAAAGCCTAAGAAAGCCTCTGCAACCGTATCTTTAGCAAAATTAGGAATCTCCTCCTTCTAGTGTAGATGAGTTATAAAATTACTTGGATATAAATGCAGTTTCCGCTCCTGGTAAATTCTGTATCCGCAACAAAACTTATTTGTGGACGAAATGCTTCATCAATATCTTATGACAGCTCACATGTCAAAATAAATAGAAATAACAATGAAACAAACTTTATTTTTAGGAGAAATTGAAAGAGCCGACCCGATTAGATGAAAATTTATGTAGATATTATAAACCTTAATTTGTTTTAAATCTCCATGTCACAGTTATAATATGTCATTAAAAACAAAGCCTAAATGTAAAATTACGTAGTTACGAGTTGAACACCACTTCCTAAGATTCTGGACATCTTGGTCGATATGAGTCAGGTTGATTATAATTATAATCAAAACATCGTTTTATTATTAAAATGTTCGTTGGCATTATATTCTTCCCATTTATGAAATTTACGCTAAGTTTTGAAATAATAGGGAACTCGCATGTTTTGTTTCATTTGCATCTGAAGTAATGTTCTCACAAACGAATACGTCATTCATCCGTTGAAACTAAATTCCAGCCTCATACCGGGCTCATTTAAAATGCAATAATAACAGCCACGAATGGAATTCTGCCTTACGGTTATTTTTCTTTTGTTCCCTATTTAGTTTTTCTTTCTTTTTCAAATTTATCTATTTACAGCAAACGCATTTCTTAATCGATCTCAACTTTTGGTTGAATATAATGTGTCGAAATATTTTAGTGTGCCATACATTTTCAAGAACGAAACCACAATTTTAATCAACCTTCACAGAGGTATGATGCATATTTTACGCCGTCCAGATTACTTTTTGCAGATGAATACGTAAATTATTCGCGTATACGTTTTCGTAATAGATACAGTTGTTTACATTACTAATTGGTCTGAACAAACGAGAAATAAAAGTATGCGAGAAATATATGTTAGCATCTAACACATTAATCTATTTTTTTGTACATAATACCAGAAAAATAAGTTCAGACTTAGGAACACGTTTGTTTTGTAACATATTAAAATACTTTTTAATAAGGTTTATATTTTAGGTTTACCAATTTTGTGACGAATGAAATATAGCCTAATTTGATCTAGTTAATTTATTTCTTGAATTAGCTATCCAGATCATTCGTCAAAACTAAGTTGTAGTGTCTTTATTAAAATAACTTCATAAAGTTTCATTAATTGACTTTATAATTTATAGTACCACTAGAGTATGACTTAGTGTCAATAAACTTTACTAATAACAATTTTCATCACCTAAAAGTGATTTATGAGATGCAGCGGAGTGTAAGAAGTCCTGCTCAGATCTGAAAGGAAGAAATTTTAACACCATATTTTTTAAAAGATAATTACCTCATCTGACTTATGGACTTCATCTTGTTAAATATTACTTATACCGAAGTGTAATTATATCGGTTAACGTTTGAAGGGATATTGTGTAGAATCTTAATCATAACAACAGCTCAGCAGCTCATATGCGAGGTTTATTCAACAACGCATCACAAAATGCTCTGAGCTTCCGGCAGAACTTCTCCAGCCCACCCCGCCTGCAGCCTAGCGGTGACACTGGATTTATCGTCGTGTTTTTGAGAACGACTTTCTAAGGAGGGAGCTTCCCGCGGAAAAGTAGGGCAGAGTGCATGCCTGACGGAGCTCCTGGCTGGAAATGAATAATGGCCTTCATCTGAGGAGAAGTAATTTTGCTTAGTGAGAATACTGCTGCCAGGAAGACGGTGGATTTTTATGTGAACCAAGAAGTGGCGTTGGACCCCAAATAAGTGTAGCTACATATGTTATATCCTTATGAAAACACTTTTAAATGAAAATGGTTATAAGATTACGAGATTATCTTTAATAACATAATAATGCCTTTGGTATTATAAACGCTTAGATCTTGAAGGATATGACGCTGTTGGCTGGGATATCTATGAAGGATCCGGCCGCCAAGTAACAATAGTTTTCCAATTTGCTCACTCCTTACACTGTTGCACAAGCCTAACCTGGTAGTCCCACGACATATATGAGGCCAACCATTTAATGTGGAATCAAAACCACTGAAGCGCTCTGGCACACTTCAAATTACAAAGCAAGCTGTGCCAGAGGTGAAGTTCGGATTAAAGGCCTTTGCAACATCTCCGTCGAGATAGGAATAGACAGGTATTCGGAGATGATGGCTTTTCGATTTCCAATCAGTCGGTTTAACAACTGAGCCACCAAACCATTTATCCCGAAGCATGAATCGACCGTTAAACTCGCAGAGCTTTCAAATGTCGCGCATTAGGCCGCTGTCATTGTCTTTGGATACATAAACGACTAACCCGTCAATATTATACATTGGAGGGAACCTACACATTCAGCTGTAGTCTGAAATTAAAAAATCCTAGAATACTTGATGTACAAGCTTTGACGTAGCTGTAGGGATTAAAGCCTTTTCAAAATTCGAAGCTGGGACTTATCGGTGCCCTTGAGACAAAACGGGCCACCAACCATTAATGTTGACACAAATGTTCGATCTGTTGTTAAAAGTTTTCTTTTGTATCTAATCTTTCCGGTGCCTCCAGGACGATTACTCACGGAATCTCTTTGCAACGAATGCGGTTGTCGTTGTAACGTTGCTCACACTCACCCACTTGTTGACTGTTAGAATAGTAAGCTGAGTGTTTTCGGTGTCTTGTAGTCGGTTTATACCGTTAATGAGGCGTGGGAAGAAGTCGGTGCACGCCGTGTATAATAAGCGTGCTATTGGTTCTGCTGCCAGGCTCGTACCCTTTGATTACTGTCAGCTTACTTTAACACGCAGGTGTGAGACAAGAGGGGCGTGACGTTCCGGTCCCCACACATCAACTGGTCACCGACCTTACTGCTGCGCTGCTACTCCATAATTAGTTCGCTCTTAATGGCGACCTGCACAAAAACAGCCAACATCACAGACCAAGATTATTATAATTCACACCTGCTTCGTGCACTATAGAATGTCGCTTTTAGCACTGTTGTGAAAACACATAACGGAATGTTGTTAACTCAACTTTCAATCTGCTCCCTGCTGAATTTAATATTTGCGTCTACAAGTAAACATCTCTTGTGCTAAGAAACATCTTATTTCCATTTATTCCGCTCAAGAACGTCAGATGTTATTTCAGTAAAGTCAATAAATGTTAAAAGTTTTCTCAGATACAAATTTATAAAGGAGATGATACTTTTACATCCGTTCTCTACCTCAAGTCCCAGGTAAACCGTTTTACACGATAAATTGCTATTGTAAGAATCTGTTACAGTGCCTAACGTGATATACACTGAAAAGCCAAAGAAACTGTAACACCTTTCTAATATCGTGTAGGGGGCCCGCGAGCATGTAGAGGTGCCGCAACACGACGTGGCATGGACTCGACTAATGTCTGAAGTAGTGCTAGAGGGAATTGGCACCATGCATCCTGCAAGGCTGTCCATAAATCCGTAAGAGTACGAGGGGGTGGAGATCTATTTTGAACGGCACGTAGCAAGGTATCCCAGATATGCTCAATAATGTTCATGTCTTGGGAGTTTGGTGGCCAGCGGAGGTGTTTAAACTCAGAAGAGTGTTCCTGGAGCCACTCTGCAGCAATTCTGGAAGTGTGGTGTGTCGCATTGTCCTTCTGAAATTGCCCAATTCCGTCGGAATGCACAATGGACGTGAATGGATGCAGGTGAACAGCCAGGATGTGAACGTACGTGTCACCTGCCAGAGTCGTATCTAGACGTATCAGGGGTGCCATGTCACTCCAACCGCACACGCCCCACATCATTACAGAGCCTCCACCAGCTAGAACAGTCCTATGCTGACATGCAGGGTCCATGAATTTATGAGGTTGTCTCCATACCGGTACACATCCATTCGCTCAATACATTGGAAACGAGACTCGTCAGACCAGGTAACAGGTTTCCGATCATCAATAGTCCAATGTCGGTGTTGACGGGCCCAGGCGAGGCGTAAAGCTTTGTGTCGTGCACTCAGCAAGGGTACACGAGTGGGCCTTCGGCTCCAAAAGCCCATATCGATGATGTTTCGTTGAATGGGTCAGACGATGATACTTGTTGGTGGCCCAGAATTGAAATCCGCAGCAATTTGCGGAAGGGTTGCACTTCTGTCACGTTGAACGATTCTCTTCAGTCGTCGTTGGTCCCGTTCTTGCAGGATCTTTTTCCGGCCGCAGCGATGTCAGAGATTTGATGTTTTACCGGATTCCCGATATTTACTGTGCACTCGTGAAATGGTCTTACGGTAAAATCCACATACCATCGCTACCTCGGAGATGCTGTGTCCCATTCCTCGTACGCCGACTATAACACCGGGTTCAAACTCACTTAAATCGTGACAACCTGCCATTGTAGCAGCAGCAACCGATCTACGTCTACATAAAACTTAGGCGTATTAGTTAAAAATTTTCACCGTTTGAGATAATTGGTTCAGCGTTTTCTTATTTCAGTTCTTGGCTTCTTTACTCCAAAATGAAGTCTTCTCTACTATGTTATATTTTGTAGTCATGGTTCTCTCTTTTCTTCACATAATTCCTTATTTACTCATCAGATATATATTACACATAACAACGAGTTCTATCTAAGGGAATTGTCACAGATAATTTTTTGTCCTCTTTTCTATCACTCTTACTCATGTGCTTGATACGTGAATGTAATAATCAATTTACCACTCAAAAGAAAGATTTCATGTCGCAGTTTCCTTACGCCCTGCTACATTTCATTTATCTGCAAACAAGAGTGATGATCAGAGCAACAGAGTGATACCTCTTTTCTCATTTCCGCATCTTCTGTTAACAGATTTCCTACGCTACAGATTCGATTTCTGCTGCTTAAGATTTCCTTCAGCCAGCAAGCCATCCCAACGTTTATAATCTAATTCGCCAACAATCTGTGGTCTTCTCTGGCAAATAACTTGGGGATATTTATTGCCTCTATTTTATTGGCCTCTTTCACATGATGAAACAGCAGCAACCACTAAAAAAAAGAAAGAAAAAACACCTTCTCTTAAACGGAATATGTTTAAATTAAAAAGTAATTCATCTTCGCGTAGAAGTCGAGGTAATCATTCAGTCTTATAAAAGTATGAACCGCTTTACAAATTAACTTTGCCTCTTTCATCACATCTTGATAGTATAAAAGATGATATTTGTCTGCCTTGATTTTCAATTACCCCGACGTTTAAGTGTCTTTATTACTATGTCATAGAGAAGCAACGATAACTAAATTGGCAGATAAAATGACAGTTACAATGAAGATAAAAAGTCTACAAGTGTTCAATTTCAAGTTTCAATTTGCTTATTGGCAGATAAAACAACACTTATAACGAAGATGTTAAGTGTACAAGTTCTGGATTTCATGCGACAGTTTACTTATTAAGGGCACTATGCAATGAAAGCTGCATGTAGAGTAGATGTTAACTGCAATCATGAAGAGGTTAATTAAGAATAAAATAGATTTATGACACTGATTATTCGAATCAATGATGGTACTGAAATCATAGAGGAAATTCAGGATTTCCTTAGATCATTTTGTTTATGATGCAATTACAATGTCACAACCACATTTGGTGAAGGGTATCGATGAGGATGTTTTTCCTCTACGTAGGGGGAGAAACAGCTGCCTGTATTTATTACGAGAAGTTTCTTATGTTAATAATATAGGTGTGCAGTGACATATCAACATGCTCTCAACATTTGTATAGTTCACCATTTAAATTATTGTTCACGGGGATGTGTAAGTGCATATTAATAAAAAGAAAAAGAGACTTGGCCCAAATCGTTACGAATTTCAGTATTTCAGCATTTGGTTCAGACATCCAAAGAATTACCCTCTACGTTCCCTATTTTGCTCCACTAGGTATCTATCCTTTGTTTAATAATTTTGTTTATAATTTTCTGAAGCATTATTGTCATCACGAGGACCCAAAATTATTACCGCCTTCAGGCTTAGTAGTCGTCATATCTCCCCCTGAAATGTTGAATTATTTTGTCAGACACAACCAGTTATCAAGTTTTCACATATTTATTCTGTCGATAATTTTATGTATATGAATTTCGACTTGTTTTAGCATATTTCCTACTGTTGCCTTGCTTGTCTGAATTATACAGACAACATGAGCAATGGTGACTGAGCGACTAACGTTCGTGTCTGACATTTTGGAGGCTGTGGATTCGATCCCTGTCCATCCAGATTTCGGTTTTTCGAGGTTTCTCGAAATTACGCGAAGTAAAAGTCAAAAAGTCAGGATGATTGTTTCAAAATACCATGTCCGAATTCCTTGTTTCGAATCTTATGCCGACTCCAATGACCTTGACGTAGACGAGGCATGGAGGCCTAACATAAAAGCCTGTTTTCGACATAATAGATCGTGAATGTTACTGATTAGTATACTTGTTAAAGGGACTTCCAGCGCAGCTCACAGCACTGCAACTGCACCCGGTGGATCGAGCCCTGATGGTGAAGGAGTTACTTTCTAGTGTGCTAAAGTAATACCTGAGGTATGAACTTGAAATAAAAAAGTTTTTTTTTTCGCATTATGAAACATTTTACTGTGAGGATGGGTGATGAATGAAGTTGGTACTGAGACTGCTTGTTGAGAATGAGGAAGTGTCCTGAGGGATTGTCGTCAGGTGGCAGCATAATGGAGGATGGCTGTCGGTTCAGCGTCTTGGACATTGTGCGTTCGCTCCTGAGAAATTCACAGCTCGCCGCGTCCCTCCTTTATCTGATCCAAACCCGCACTCCAGTCGGCCGCTTTTAGTGGATTGTCGCTGGCGAATGTGATTGGAAACCGGAGAACTGAATGGTGGCGGTTGACTCAGCAGAGCTGAAATCGTGAGAGCGGAGGACGAGTCTGTGGTCGCGGAAACTGTCTCTAAGAAGCTTCTGCAGAACAATCGTATCCTGTATGCAAATACCAAAGCGATTTCCTTCTCTATTTCTAGCTGCTTTATTCCTTAATCAACAGCACTGTCGTGCTGGTTTTCCAAGGCCTAAAATGGGAAAGGTCACATCAATAACTTCGCAGAAGGGATGTGACATTTTGGTTCTCATGCTTTGACGGTGTACTCTCAGTCGTTTCATACTGATATGCGGGTATTTTGAGTGAAATAAAATAGTTTAATATACGAGATATCCGGGCTCTGGTACAGTAAGAATTAATTAAAAGTGGTAATATAACAAAAAAAAAATACAAACAAAGCGTGTTAGTAAAATACCTCACAAATGGGAAGAAACAATATTACAAGTATCTCTCCCAGTGCTCTCCGTTTATTGCTCTTACCTGAACCGCAGGTTTTGCTATGCTTACAACCGTCCTATTTAAAACTATTTTCTCTAAAACGATATTCTCGATGTCATTCCCCCTTACACAGACATGTTTTCTAAATATGGTTTAGCAAAGTAGCTGCATATATTGCTGGAGCTTCTAATTGCTCTTCCAGTCGTGTATTAACTTCCACACCTTCAAGTTGGCTTTCATATCATGACAGAAAATACATACAAAACGAGTGTATTTATCTCCTTTTTTTTACTTAAAAAAACTTCCACCATATGAAAATACCTGTATAATGTCTTTATGCGGAATATTTATATAAAGAAAGGAACCTAAAATTGGGGAGCAATTTATCGATTACATAAGCAGAAAGACAGATAGATAATTATCGGATTTCTATTAAAAAATATGCTTTTCTTGAGCTATAATCTTACAGAATGAAAGAAAGGGATCTATGAAAATTAGGTACCCATCGATAAAATGAACTGCCTGTCAAACACTTGTATCAGAGATTGTAGAACAGTCATTAGCAGTGTGGCTATATTGCCCAATGTCTGTTGCTAGAACTCACCGAAATGTCTTCATCATTAGGATACAAGTTACCAGCAAGTGTAGGAACTTAAATAGGAATGTCAGCATTTGTTAACTCCGGATGACCTATAATCACGTTGATTTTAGTTCCATCAAGACGGTCGAATTTCCCAACTTCTGTTCAACATTTTGGACCGCTTTTATCGTGCGCATCCTACACAACACACCAAATACTCACAATGTAATCTGCGTAACGCTTCTAATTTGCATAAAATTTTTCCAAATTACACGAAAACTTCCTTGCTTTCCTAATTATTCTGTATCGCAGAAAACGTCCTTGAATTGGAAGAATGATGATAATAAACCGCTAAAGTACCAAAATAGACGTTTTGCAAACGTTAATGTTGAGTTTGATGTGTGATGCGTTCAATACAATGAACATCTAAGATTGTTTTCAGAACTATAGGAGGAAGGAGTAGAAGCTGAAGGTTTGTGTTCATTTACTTTAACTTATGCGTTATGTCGGCAGATTAAGAACGTGTTTTCTTCTAAATGAAATAAAAAATCAAAATTAAATATTAAAAATTAATACCCCACAACCTTTCTACGCTGTCGCAGCAGGAGAGGTGATACTACCACGTGGCGCGTCCCAGGTGGCGTATAGGTGGTGCTCACTGGTTTACTGACGGATCTGAGCGAAATAAAATAGCTCTCGCGGACCAAATAGGCATCAAGGAGGAACGTAAAAGAAACCAGAGAACATCATGCGGCAAACAACCCTAGCTGTAACACGGATGTGTAGACATCCAAAGAGACTTATGCTATAGTGGAAAAACTTGTAAAGAACGTTAACCTTGAGGGTAAATCTTCGTCATGAAAGCTGCGGCGCATGAGCCTCATTCGGATTCTGGGAGAGACTCGCATCAGGAAAAAAACGAGAACTGTAGGATCATTTCTAACTATTTGAAGTACCTACTTAACTGTGAAAATCCACAAATCTCATTAAGACCGAGGAACCCTTATTCAGATATCCGGAATCCTAACAACCAGACAAAGATGAAATCAAGCGCCACATCGCCAGACTAAAAAACAACAAGGCACCTGGAGCAGACTCCGTAACAGCAGAACTATGGAAACAGGCCCCGGAAGAATCAATAGAAATTATGCAAAGGTAAGTAGAAAAAAATTAGAACGAGGAAACCGCACCCGATGATTGAAAAGTGGCTGTGATCTCCCCGTTGCAGAGAAAAGGTAGCAGGAAGAGCGTTAACAACTACAGAGGACTTTTTCTGCTTCCGGTAACCTACAAAATTCTCACATTTCGTCATACTGGAGAGATTAGAGTCCCAAGTTGAGCACTAACTATACAAATACCAAAGGGGCTTCAGAAAAAGTAGTTGAACAGCCGAACAGATCCACAACCTCAAGACGATCATCAGATACTGTACGCTCTGGTCCAAGCAGTACGTGTTGGTGTTTGTGGGCCTTAAGAGAGCGTACGATTAGATGGGCCGGGAGGGGTTATTGAACATAATTAAATTGGAGTTGGCCTTAAACTATTGGCTATAAATTACTATATCCACCCTCACAAATACAAAATCAAAAGTTAAGTTTTTAGGATGTCTCTCGTATTCTTTTGAGGTCATACCTGGTGTCAGGCAAGGTGACGTTCTGTCTCCGCTACTTTGTAACTGCATTGTCGGAAAGATCATTCGGACCTGGCGAGCGAAGTTAAAGGAAATTGACTACAGTCCGTTGATAGTTGAAACTAAATCTAAAGGGATCACAAAGACACTCTAGCATTTGCCGACGACATTGCTATCCTACCAAATGACTTAAGAAATGCTGGGATCCAAATTGATTTCTTGAAAGAAATTACTGATCAAACCGATTAACAGATATCGTTTGTTAAAACAGAAGTACTGACTAACATCTAAGATGCACCACCAAAATTCAAGTCTGAATGTGGGGACAATAATCAAGTGTAAAAATTTTAGTTCCTGGGTGAGATTATCATGTATAATGGATTGGACACAGAAGCTATTCGGAAAATGATATACAAACTCGAAATAGCCTACCAAACTTAACGAGAGTTCTACAACAAAATGTCTTTCAAAAGATACTAAGATACATTATTATGGAGTGTCCATGAACCACGTGGCTCGGTCTAGGGATGGGAGGGAGGGAGTGTTTGGTAGAAAGCTACGCTAGGTTACGTGGCGTGAGAAAAAGAAGGGGGGGGGGGGGGTGTCCGAGCGGCCGGCGCAATTCTACTAACCGAGACGCGACGGCGCATCACGTTTCTAAAAATGTTAGACATGCCAAACCTAGACTAAAATTAGCCGGGATACAAAATTCACCCGGGATTTTCTTAGTTCATATTGGATGGTTTGAAATAAAGCTGTTTTGATTAGGATCTCCCGTGTGATATGACGCCGCTCGATAATAAAATAATTATAATTTTGTTCTGTCAGGTGACTTTCAGTGCAGTTTTAATTGTAGTATTTACTGAAGTGTTATTTCAAGTTCAAAAAGTGATGTGAAGTGGCACTGTACGAACTTTATCGAAAATGTTTTTCCACAGAGTTTACATTGTCCAATGGATTACAGAAATCTTTTAAGCAGATCAAAGTATCATATCCCGGTAACGTAAAAAAGAAAGGTGAGAGAGCTACTGCAAAAAATAAAAAAAAAATAATTATTCTTAGTCTTTTTTTTCACTCCATAGTTATAGCTTGTTCTATTTTATCAGTTAATGAACAATGATGAATGAGACAAGGATAATGTTTTAGGAATACATTAAGAAGAAAATCATTCCTGACTGTATCTGAGAAAGAGGTTTTTCCCAATGATTGATCATTTGCACGAGTAGCTAGTGTCAGCATTTCATTCATACTATCTATAATTGTTCTGCGAAAAGGGAACTTAGTGAAGGTACTCAGGCAATTCATTTCCTCGTAACCTCGATTTTGTTGTGACATCTCTGTCCGATTTTAGTCCGTAACGAACTTCGGGCGCGTGACGTAAGCGTTTGGTGACGTCAGCGTGCACAATAATATAGATTTAGGAAAGGATCAAAGGTCTTGGTCCATCCATCAGATCTGGCTGATTTACAAACTTTACTAGCATTGTTCCCACAGGGTTCTCTCTGTATATTTGGAGACTTTCTGTTAACAAGTAGAGATTTCCAATCACCTTAATGGGATAAGGAGGATTTGCACACAAGTGTTCAAATAAGACACAAGGGGGAAATGCGTGTTTTATGTTTTAATATCAGACTCTGAGCTCCTATCTTTACTTATGGCGTTTTATATATTCCTCAGTTACGTCATATTGCTTTGGCCTTTTTTCTTCATGCCTATATTTCAGAGCCATAGATCAGTGCTGATTGGTAGTATACATTCTGAAGGGAGACTGTGTCTTCGACTGCATTGTTAATCCATTTTGGAAATACAAAATCAGCGCCCTATAGTTCTATCCTTCGTTGATCCTACAGCCTTTTAAGAATTGGCTTTATACTTCCTAATGAAAATTGTGAATTTTCGAAAAGTACATTCACCGATTACTTCTCTATATTCACGGCTACACTGGTCATCTTCCAGCGACAGTGAAGATATTTTAGAATTGTAGGCCAGCCATTAAAAATTCGATTAACGAAAGTAAGTTCTTACACAAAATAGGAACTTAGCTTAAAATGAAATCACAGAATTCAGATTTATTTTTTTAGAAAATCGGCTAGTACAGTCAGCAATTTACAATTGTTAAACAATGATAAAAGGATATAATATTGGTTTCCCTCATGTCAACAATGAAGCATTATACATGAAAATAGAACATTAATATAGAAATTCCCAAGAAGGAAAACAATATAAATATCATATAAAATAACTGAATACGTCAAGTGAATATGAACGGCAGAGATAAATTTGAGGAGTACTCATAATCTCCGTAAAAAAGCCTACTTTAAATTGTCTGCACATTAAATATAAATATGGAGTTTTCAGATATGAAAAACAAAACTGAAATTAATTTTCAGAAGTGCTATTATGTCCAATTTAATTTATTGTGTGTGTCTTTATCTTTGTTGACGCCGGCCTCGGTAGCGTAGGGGCTAGAGTGTTAGCTCCGCGTGCCGAAGGTCGCCGGTTCGAGTCCGGCCGCGGGCATGGGTGTTTAACTGTTGTGTCTGTGATTGTCATGTACGTCCTATGGTGTGTCTAATTATCTGGAAAAATTCATCAGGCTGGTTGTGTGGCCTAAGATGCCAAAATCCATTGAGAAAAAAAATCTTTGTTGACAAGTTAATGCTGTTGAAGACACATTCTCTTCAAATGAGCTGACACAGGATGGCTGGTAAAAGCAAACGAGGGTAATCTTCCTTACTCACATGGTAATTTTCCTTACTCAAATGGTAATTCCGTGGTAACTCTTCTCAATCGAAGTTTGTGGCAGAACGTTCTTGTTTTTGTTTGCGGGCGTCTCAGTTCAACCATTGCTAGTTTCACTTGCAAAGTTCTCCCGCTAATTTCTGCATTGGAGAAATATTACGGTAATAACAGTTAACTTAAACAGTGCGGTGGGAAATGTGCGCACGGAGAAGTTTGCTGCAGAGGTTCCAGGTTTCATCGTTCCTTCACGAAGTTAAAGATTATTCTGTTAAAAGCGACATTTTACTTATCTTTCACAGCCGATATATTACAGCGTTAGTATTGAATTAGTTTGTTACAAACAATCTGGATCTATCGATGGAGTTAACAAGTGACTTTATACTTATTTCCCAGACTTGAATGACGATGTTATGATCACATTTCTATTTCAAGAATTTATAGTGTTTTGATGAACGAATTCTTGGATCTTTTTAAAGCTTCCGAAAATATTTATATCTTAGATATCGACGCTACGGTGTTTGGCGAATATAAACAACGACAAAGGAAATGAATTCTGAGTCGCAGAAAGCCCGCACAAAAACGCCCAGATACTAATTGCTTTGATGTAGTACCCGCTACAAACCACAGGCCTGTGCTCTGTAAAGGATAAATTAAAATTTGGATAGCAAATATAAAAGTTCAAGCGGTTTAAATAATTGAACTAATTCTAATTTAAACTCTTTAATTGGCTCTTTTATTTCGTTAGATTAGACAGACTAATATGTAATAGATTCTCTGGCAGGAAATCTTTCCGACGTGAGGCCGTATCCCAGTAGCTAACCTATTGTTAAAGATTTTTCGAAGCATATATATGATGTAGTAACAGACTCTAAACAAATAGTAATAAATTGTTACAGTGAAGCAGAAAGTTTCTAGCAAGCTGATTTTTTTGTTATTTAAAAACAGTATATTTTCCATGTCCGACTATAATTACAACTCTTAAACGCACAAATATTTATTACAAACCCCTGTGGTTTTTAAAATAAGAGAAAATAATCTGTGAGAGACTGATTCTTTGTTTCAGAAGACATTACATAGCTTAAGACAGTATGTTTTGTGCAGTTACTTATTTAATTGAATTGCTAATGTGATATTAAAATGATATTTAATTTATTCAATATTTTTTAAAATAGATATATAATTTTTTTTAAATGGTTTTCTTAGTAGTAAATACGTCATTAATACGTGTACTGGTGCTAAAAGTGTTGTTATATATTTTCCATTCATTGTTAGGTATCCAGACTGATTTAAGTCCAACGACATAATAGTCAAATACAATATATTCAAGAATAATCGTTTTGAATTAGTTTAAATCCTGTATATCCTTGGCGAAGATGTTATGGGGTATATGATGAACCACTTATTTGTTACGCCCAGTGAAGACTTTTATCACAAACTTATAACTTCAATTCTTTACTTCAGATATATTTATGGTATATCAATAGTTTAACTGCAGGTGAGTAATCTTCGAAGACTGAAAGTAAAACAGGAAAAAGTATAAATCTTAATATATACATGAGGAAATGGGTGATGATATAATTCTCTCATAGTTTCAGCGTGGCGTAGTAATGATAGTAGAGGAAGAATAGAGAAGAGAAAGGGAAGAAATGAAATATTAAAAGCGAATAGATGAAATGCCATTTATAGGTAGAGTCATTGTGATGCCTGGTAAGATCACCTCCGACTCTGTGGGGGGGGAGGGGAGGGGGGAGGGGAGGGAAGTAAAGGGGGGGAGAGATTCCGAGACGAGGTACAATAGCAGCCGCAGAGCAGCTGCAATTAAAAATTACGGTCATTCCGCTGGCAGTTGCCTTAGGCTCAGCTTCCGAGGCGTTTAGCTGTAATTACGCTTCACAAAATGTCCTGTTAAACCAACACTGTGAGGACGTAACAGGGAAAATGTGATTGTTTTGCTGCAATGCCAAGTATTCTTTTTATTGTCGTTTTTATAGACGATACTCTAATTAGTGCGTGGAATGTGTAACGCTTCCTCTGCTACCTCTTTCTAAGGAATTCTAAAATTTGTTGCCGATTTCATCAAATTGTTTGTTTCTACTGCATAACATTTAATTAATTCTCTCAGATCAATATTGCAGAAAACAATTAAATTACCATCCTTATGGTTGTTTGATTCCATTCTTTTGAACCTTGATTTAGAACTGCTTGAAAGTAAACGAACAAAGCAGTTGAAATCAACGTGCTCAATATACCCTCTATTGCAGTATAGACAGTTTCTTCGGAGTTAAAATCGTTTTCACAGCAACTTCAACGGGGAATGTACTGATGTTGTTTCCAATTGCCTTCACCAGCGTGAAACTGTTAGTAACTGTTACAGTATGTATGAATGACTGTGAAACTCTGTGTGTTCCGTGTATTGCATTGTTCGTATTGCGGATGAGAGAAGAAAGAGGGGAGAGAAAAGAACCAGGTGCCGGCCCATTTAGTCCTACTCTTCCCAAGTTTTCCAATTGATTGGTCTCCATTAGCAGTGTCGTATGCCCTAACTCTATGCGTGGATATTATGGTAAGGTTTGGATATCCAGGGCTACACTACACAATCTGCTGTAAAGGAATCCTGCATTACTATTGCTCTCCAAGAGATGAAAACCCGTGCCACGGTTCAAATAGGCTTACTTCGTATCGTGGGGCACTGTCATTGTGCTTCAGTGCCTTCCGTCAACAAGACGGGTAAAAGGGCCATAATCTCAATATCGATACTGATTTTGTTTGGATAATTTTGACATACTATCGCTATATACTTTGTGTAGCTTTATGCCGTTTACAGCCATTCCATTTCGAAGTTCTTATGTACAATTATTTATTTATTTTTTCGGTACGAAATCATGGGATGAAGTTCTTACGAATCATCATTTGCTATAGATGATGGAAATTAAATGTACAAATAAATTTTTTCGCTAATAAAACAGACAGTGTAATTCAATCATACAACTGAAAATTATCATTCATGCTGTAATTTGGTTGTAATATACTCCAAAGTTCCTTCCCGCTTAACAAAATTTATAATGCAGTGGAAAACACTGTAATATTATTCGAAACTACAATTTAGGAAAATAATAATTTGCATATGGTAGGTCTCCGTGTGATAACAGATTTTAAAATGACTCTCAAGGAAAAGAACAGAACTTGGCATCTTGGAACAAGTTACAGAGGAATCGAAAATGGACCGAGGCACAATAAACGAGAGAAAATGGGTCTTACATGACCCTGTCGCAGGGAATAGTTTGATCGGATGCTGAAAGCAATGTACTATAGCGCTAATAAAGTCACCGAGATCGGTCTGGATAGCTCAGTGGTAAGGCGTCTGACAGGAGATCTAAAGATCCCCGGTACGAATCCCTGTCACCGAGGGGATTTTTAAAGACGCTTAATTCCGACCTTCACCTCTGGCTCAGTTGCTGGGTAGTGTGAAGTTTGCCAGAACGCTTCGTGATTCTGATTCCACGTTAAACTGTAAGTTCTTTATATCCGGTAAGATTACCGTGTTAGGTAAGGAGCAAATGGAACTGGCCGTCCTGACGCTGATACCATGACTTACAAGGGGAAGTCGCCAATTGCACAGTATGAACTGACATTCAGCTCATACTGTGTGTAATAAGATGCTCATGGCCAGAGGAGTAACGTGAATAAACAGCAATAGGCGCTTCTTTGCCGTTGTTGAGAAAATAGGCTTTAAAATATTCCGTTGCGTTCAAATATTTTCTACGTTAGGTAGATTTCAAGGAGCGCAACGAGCAAGCTCTCTGTCTCACAAGCCCGTCGTTGCCTGATCGAATCTTGCTGCTGGCGACTTATTTTTATTTATTCAAATATTTATACACATAATTCCCGGTAGTCAGTTTCAACAATTAAGCATTAAATAAGTTTTTTAAATGCCTTTTGTTGTGGAAAAATCGGCGGCGTCTTGTTTCGAACCTCCAATCCCCTGGTAGGGGAATGGACATCTGTCTTTCAATTGTGAGCGTCGAGTAACGATATTTGTATTTCATACCTGCCGGATTAAATATTTATAATTCTTAAATGTAACTTTGTTTGTAAACAATATAATTAAATTCGAAAGCACAGGGGCTTTTTTTTCGAGACAAACGACATTAAAAAAAACTTATATACATAATTTTTGAAACTGATTGCCGAGAATTATCTGTACACACATTTAAATGAATAAATAAAGTTTCCAGTAGCAAGATTCGATCAGGCAACGATGGACTTATGAGGCAGAGAGCTCGCTTGTTGTGCTCCTTGAAATCTATCTAGCGTAGAAAGTATTTGAACGGAACAGAATATTTTAATGCAGATTTTATCGACAGCGGAGAAGAAGCGAATGTTACTATTTTGCCTTATTACACCTATAGCTATGAGCTTTTATATCATACAGTATGACTCGAATGTGAATTTCACGATTGGTGGCATCCCTTTGTTAGTATGCCTTCTTCGGGAGAGTCATACTAACCTTAGGCTTGAGGATCACGCTTAGCTTTCAAGTCGTCGAAACGGTACTCGCTATGTGGAATAATAAATATGAGAATGCAACTTATTTCCTGTTGTCTGTGCTGTTTTGTATATCATATTTTTCTGGTGGTTAGCTTGAATGCTGTCAATAATATAGCAATGGAAAGTAACAATAACTCTAGTAGCAAAAAGGACCTTTATGTAATCGAGAAACAAAATTCTTGAAGTTAAAACACTAAAAAATGCTCTGCACTGCGTTAGGAGAACGGAAACGGTCTTCTGTTCATATCTTGAACTTTACGTTCTTATCGTAGTGGTCAAATTTTTGAGGCAGTTTTCATTTATACTGTAGGGATGCTTCTCGGTAACCATCTAAAAATTTTCACAGTACATCACTAAAATTCACGGATAGGCTGCAAGTGCTTCTCCTATCGACCAGCGAGTATGTTATCAAGCCGGCTGGTTTAGGGCTTGTACTAATAACACGTCTCTTAACAGAAAACTAATGTTACAACCAAGATATTTGAAGTGTAGCGAATTAAAAAAGGTCTGGTATTTAATGTTTCTGGAAGAGTGGAGCAGTGCCAACACCTACTTTAGTTGATGGCTAACGGTACGAATATTTTTTGGTTTACAGCATCCGAAGGACATAAAATTCGCATCAAGTCGCTTGTGTGTAAACGATGCGGAGCACTAGCAACACATTTTGCCGGTTAACGTTTCCTTCAAGAACTTACGAGGGGGGAGTCTGCATACGTAGCGGGTCTTTATACCAGACGTGTCACCACGAGTTAAGATTTGGCAGTTTACCGGGCCCGCTTCCGAGCTCTCACATAAATGTGAGCGTCCGTTATGTCGCAGTGGGTTGGCACCCCTGCAGCCGACATTTATCTGGAGGAACGTGCCCGGCGGCCGATCTGCCATCTCAGCCGCTGTAATCCGGCGGCAAGGGCCCTCACAATTCCGTCAATACGGCCGGTTTTACGACGAGGACAAACAGTCGGGGACGGAAGGAGAGAACAGTTCGCTGTCCAATTGCAGTTGTATACTACACCTGACAACATGTCTTGCAGGATACAGCTCCCCTCAGTCCGATTTAGTTTTGGATTTTGTATTGTCCGACCTATCTTACTCTCTCATTACCACACTATAACACTTTTTCTTTTTCAAAGTGGAAAAAATCAGGCAACTGTAACTTTGAAATTTAGTTCGTAAATGGATACGAAACAACGAAAATTAAAAGCTCATTCCATTAATATTTAATACGCCTTCCATAGTTTATTCAGATATTGACAGAAAGAATAAAATGATATAATTAAAACTGACAGCAAATTTTTAAATAACTTCGTCTAAAAACAACTATATTAGGTGAATTTTATTTTATTTTATTCCCAGCCCCGTTTCGTCCATGTGATGTAGGGCGTCATAAGTTGCTGTAAATGTATGTTTTTATATGTGTGTTATTGCAATTACTATATACAGTACAAATTACACAGATATAGTGGTAACCCTCACATGCCGGTCACACAACACTTCATACACTTTTCCAGCACTGTTCATTGAAGTTCCAGTTAAACATTCTTTCCCATTGTCGTTTTGTGTGGAGCACTTGTTGATATATTGACGTTTTTCTGCTGATTTACGCATATGTGTTACACATAACAACTAGGTAAACAAAACAAATTGCGGGTTTGTTTGTCATAGTCGCTGGGCATTGTTACTCTTCAAATCAAAATTATATGAAAACTATCTTAAAACTAGGAAAAGTTCTTCAAAAGTATAGCGCAGAATTTTTGGATCGTTTTCCTATGGTATTCATTTGTTTCGGAGGTTGTTTGCTCAGGTTGCTGTGGTTTTTCCTTCTCTCAATTCAACCCAGTCAGTGCATTAAACTGTATGTAGTTGAGTGGCCTGCTTCTTGAATTCGGAAGACTACTGCTCCCAGTGGCGACGTTATGCAAAGCGACCTACATAAAGTTGCAGGCATGGCGTTTTTACGGTGATTTTTCTGGCGGAGGAAAACGAAGTGTGAAAATATTCAGAAATGTTTACATAAATATCTCCAAGCTTATTCTGGTTTAATCGCCAGTTAGTGGTTTTAATGTTCCATGGCCTACATTTTTCTGAGCTATGATATTGTCATGTTAATTTAACAATAATTCAATAGCCTATATTTCTAATGAAAGCATTAATTAGTTGTAAAATATATTTGATTAGAAACACATAATGTTGTTTCACACTAAAGTCTTTGTGGAACAATTGCGATTGTTTCAATTTTCACTATTCTTCCCAACTAAATTGACGTAACATGTATGGTAATTATGTGAACTCCAAATATTCCATGATTCAACTTTGATATAATGACTCACTTTGAAGTTATCGACGTATATTATATTAGGATGGAGGCCGAAAGAATATTAAGGTAAAAAAATAGTTTCATTTGATGCCATTTATTTAAGAAACACAAATCGTTACTTCAATATAAAGAGACCAAGACAGCAATCATGTTATCATGTTTTTATACTTCACTTCATCTACGATTCTTGTTTATCCCAATTTGTTACTGACTCACTGACTCAATAATACTGAAATGTCACACAAATTGCGAAATAGAATTAATTTTATTCATGATAAATTTATCAATTAATATTTAATATGGGCGATATGAATTGATAATCAAGGCACCATTTAAAACAACTATTTATTAAATCAAATATATGGATTGCATTAATTAATTCACATCATTCAGAGATGAGATTAATTAGTGTGAATTGTCCGGGCTTTCGCGGTTGCATCTCAATTCAACTTCACACGGCTGTAATGTTTCATTACAATACGAAGCGCAAAAAAAAAAAGAACAAAAAAAACAAGCTAATTAAAAAGCTCTTTACATTCAAGAATGGATAACAGATTATCTTGCTCTTCGTTATAGCGTATTATGAGGCACCCAGTGCTCATTTTAATACCGAAATGTTCCTAGTGTAAGTCCATTAACAAAGTTGCAAGTTGCCACTCGTACGTATCTAAATAAATCTAGTAGCTCAAACAAAATAAAACAAAATTATCTTTTCCCGGCGAAGTTCTGCAACCCGACGTGACATAAACAAATTGTTGTCGGTTCACTGAAATAATATTCAGCCATGCGTCCTCAACAGCCGTCAATAACTGTGTGTGTGTAGTGGGTGTAGAGCGTAGTGCACGAAATCATTTTTCGATTACAACTAGCATTTTTTGTGTCTTGATGTGAGTCCCTTACAGTACGCCTAGTCCGCACTTAGCTTGCAATTTTGTATGCCACTAGGAAAGACGCACGTAAATAATCAGCGTTGGTAGTTGCAGTATTTGTCACAGTTTTTTTTTGAAGATTTCAACTCCCTCTTTTTTCGAACAAAAAAAATCTAAAGATTTGTTTACGTACTGCTGATGTTTTGTCTCCAAATGTCTTCGCAGCAATGATGGCTTCATCGAGCTATTTGCGAGAACTTCTGAACATATTACACACTGTGGCTCTGGGTACTGGGTGTCTTCTTTGCACACAAATCCAATTTTCAGATAATCTTCATAATATTTTCTTTTCTTTGTCGATGGAATGAAGTGTTCTTCTAGTTTACTTGTTTTCCGCGTATTTTCTTTCGAAATTGAACTTTCAGTAGACGTAGACACAATTTGACTCAACGAAGTTTTCAATGTTTCTGAACTGGATAACTTTTGAGTATCTGGGCATTTTCCACGTATTGATCCGGTTTTTAACCACTGGTTCATATTTTCCCTTACTTTTTAATCAAAATTACTTATCAACTTTATTTCAGCCGGCCGAAATAAGTGCGCGCGCGGGAGTACCCACTGACTTGAGAAACAACTATACTAAACAATTCCGCGCGCTTTTTGTCAGTCACAAATTATTACTTAATTTCAAGCCATTGTAGCCCTTTCTTAAGGCATTATTTTCCGCCCCTATTGTTACTAAACCTAACACTATTGTGAGTGGTGCCGAATAATGGAAATATACTGTATAGCATAATGTAGAATTTGAACCTTGAAAGATATTTGGCGTTCAAAAATTTACATATTATCTATTAATACTTATTCGGCACATCGAGTGAAAGGAGCGATATTTCTTTGAAGGCATTGTATTAAATGATGCATGTCACACGCGTGATACAATCAGTCTGCCACCATTACGTAAATCTCGCCGCGAACCCCCTATGATCAACTCGCGAACCCCTAGGGGTTCCCGTACCACACCTTTGAGAATCGCTGCCTTACAGTAAGCCTCGTCCGCACTCAGCAACTCTTGCAAAATAATGTCTCACTAGGATGTAGTTTTGACCAAAATTGTACAGAAAAGTAAAGAACTGTATGCAGATGTTATACGATTGTATATATGTGACGACGATTGTACATTTGTAGTACTCGTATATGCCATACCATCTAGATTATGACAAAAGGATCCAGAAGCTGTGTGCGAAAAGAAGATACCGAAGGTAAAGGTATGGAAACATGGTTTCGGAGAAGCACAAGAGGGGCCTTAGGGATAATGTTACTAGCAATGACAAAGTCTCCTGAGTGTTCTCTGTTTGAGTTCAGCGTCCTCTTGCGACAGTCCACTCCACCACTCTGAAATTCCATGTGCATTTGTGGAGCATGTATGCTCCCAGCCTATAGAATGAAATTAATAACAACATTGTGATATTTTTGATAAAATAATCCTTTAAAATTTCCAAAAATCAATCTCTCCGTAATTATCAGAAAAATTCCGTAGTATACGTCTATGTGACGTCAGCGCTTGTCTATGATGACAGTTAAACAAATCATCTGTTGACCAAACTGTGTGCCTTACGGCATCTCTCGCGCTGTTCGATCGGTTCGCCTGTTTGCTTATCTAAGCACACCCAGTCGCGCTGTCCTGTCGCAGTTTCCGGGCGATAAACTCGGGACAGAGATAGCGACTATCTGATGACAGCCTTCAGTCCCCACCCCACGCTTACTGATAGCGGCAGTGCGGATTAATGCTGGGCCGTGAACTGTCAGTATGGATTATACAATTCTTCCTTCTAGCTCTTGTCACAAGAGAGAAATACAATACCAAAATTCTTCTACATGTGGCATCTGGATGCTGAGAAAGCGTATAAATACCGCTCACTATTTACTACGCACACCACAATACGAGTTGTTCAACGTTGTTTGGAACTTCTGAAGCCACATTATCTATTTTTGGCACAATGTTACAAGTCACCATCCCACCCATAAGCTAATCTCTTTCTTTTCATCTCTAATTTTCTGTTATATCATACGTCAACAGTTATCTCTTCAAAAATATTTTAATGCAGTTGTTTCATTCTTTGCTTCTTTATTCTATCTACTAACGGTTTGAGCAATGCTGCGTCTTTGGAAATGTGATCCAGTGTCCTTAGTAATATTCTTCTACGTTTTCCCTCAGGAAAGGTTATTTTACCACTTTTTTTTATTTCCATCATCCTTCGGCAGGGCCCACACTGGAAACAAATTATAGTAAATTTACTTTTATGCTGATACTCACGAAGTGCCAAAATGACTTACGTAAACTGCCATAATCAGAAAATATTGTTTACAATAGACATTTTTGAGTTTTAAGTCGGTATTTTGATTTTCAAAAAGTCGAAGAATGACCTTCATAAACTGTTATATATCGCTTTTGAATATGAATTTTGAGTCCTGCATCAATGTGTTCTAAATTAAAAGATTTCTTATAAAGTAACCAAAAAATCACGACATTTCTTCATGCCATCATCTAGCTTAAAATGTAATTGATGGATAGGATATTTCTAGTGTGCTTGTTGGCTATTATGGCTGTTGTGACAGAGTAACCTGGTGAGTATGCCCCTGGCTGCTGGCTGCTGGCTGCCGCTACCTGCACGACGCTCGCCAACCTGATGCCGCTATTGATCTCACGTAGTGGCCCGCACCTGTACACCAGCGGATAACTGGTCGACGAATGGTAGCTTCATGTGGGATGCTGATTCATAATGAGTTTTCTACATCTTCACAATGTGTGACATGAAATTTGTAGAGTAAGTAATTCTTTTGTTAACTTTTATGACCCGAGGGCCGAAAAGAATCATTTCAGTCTTCAACATGGAGGACTTCTGCTAACATATTCCGAAGAAACGAGAAACCTGAAAGCTATTGAACAATAAGAACAACACTCGGTAATTCATAGCATATATTTATTTTTATTGTCTCTTAAAACAGACCTTCTTGCGATTTTTCTGAAAGCTGCTAGCACAAAAAGTTAAGTCCAGTCTCTCGTACACAGACACAAGAGTTTTACGGATTATAAAATCAATCTTAACCGTAGTAGTTAGTCGAACCAACTGTTCGGTATTTTTTATATCTCCATATACCGAACATGCTGAGTATAAGTACTCAGGATTTACAGAGCTTTATAAAATATTTCAATGTTCCCTCACCCCCCTCCCCCTCCATCCAGAAAATTTAAAGCCTCTCATTCTTGGCTCTATGATAAGGAATTTCTTTTATGTGATCGTACACCCACCAGACGAGACGATTTGATTATTTCCGCTGTTAAGAAACGTGATAAGCATAATAACTCATTAGTTTGTATCCAGAGTCTTAGTAGACGTCGTTTTCAGTCACGACCCGAATAAATTTAACCACTATCAGTAACGTTTTTCCACTTATATCATCGAAATACAATAACTTTACCCATGAAGAAGACCTGTTTATGTGAAAATACACATTCACGATTATTCTAAACATAATCGGGTCGAGAGTTATCCTCCCCCAACACCCGCTGTTTCTGAAATAAAAAAAATTGCATGCGAAATATCATATTTACAGTTCTTACGTGGTTTCGAGAGACTTGAAACAATTTCAGAATACAAGTATATGTCCATACTTTTGGTTTAACAGGAAGTGTTAAAACTACTAACTTCAGTGCTTAATGAGTGTGAAATTGTATTTCTAGTAGATTTGAACGTGTTAAAATTTACAAACACTGTTGGCATGTCGTTTCTATCGTAGGGTTATAAACAATTCATGTACCTACAATTTTAAAGAAAACGATAGATCGATTGGCATCTTGCTGACGTTGTGAAGATTGGCGCTGTGATTGGTTAGTGGCAAATAACAAAAACCATGACACAGTGGATGAGAAACGCTGTTCTTATTTTAATGAAACAGCTCAATGTGATTCAGGATCATTTAGTCATGAATGCACCTCCAGTTGTAAGGATTTCCAATCAATACAATAACGGCTGCATTAATACAATAGTCATTTATGTTATTTAATTTTACTCTAAGTTAGCGTTAAATTTACGTCGCAAGATGATGTACGTAATTTAGTAGAGAGCTATTATGTTTCATGCAAAACCGTTATAATTTTATTTACTTTCACTGAATAAGCGTATTTCATCTATTAGTTCGCTCAGCAGGATAATAAAACTCAAGAATAATATCATGAGAATTATACCAAATATTATTAAGTTGCAATACTTCCGGAAACACTGAAAAACGAAAATAAAGGAATGATATTAGAAAGAACACCAAACTGAGTGTGAAATAAATTTACCAGTCTAACTCCCTCACGTTTCCCTTCAAAAATAACTCCCAAACTTACGATGCACATATAGTTTCTCTTCATTTAAAGCGTTATAATAGAAAATATTTTTAACATTTTGTTGTATATTAGGTTTCAAGCATCTATGTATGCTAATTTTTTCAGTTGTGTTATTTTAAATTTGTCTGAGCATAGTTTATGATTGATGTATAGTCAAACAGTAAAAAAAAGACACGAAAATTAGCTTCCAATTGTATCCTGTAAACAAGTTTGTTGTTTGTAGCAATTTCAGAATATTTCTATCATATCGAGAAAATAATGAACACATTTGTTGGTGTATAAAATAACTCGTTGTACTCTGCTGAGCATTCTTAATAATGTATATGAAAAAAAAAAAATTCTATTACCGTTTGCAGACTTAGAAAGGAACATAACCAGGAAGCATAAAATTGCTGGCACATTTTTTTTTCTGGCTCCCTCCGATGTCATTAGAAAAGGGAAAGGATCGATGGCAAACAATGGGAAGGAGTTCGGCCATGGACTTATGAAGGAACCATCCCGGCATTCGCCTGGAATAATTTCGGAAAGCCATGGAAAAACCAAATATGGGTGGCCAGACGAGAATTTGAACCAGCGTCCTCCTGAAAGCGATACCATAACATTACCGTTCACCCACAGCGGTAAAAAAAATTACTTCGATTTTCTTTTTTTGCTAAGAGTAGATTTTAGTCTGTTTATTACATACATATATTCAGTTTTTCATATTTATATTACATTTGCATTTGAATCCACCTACGTCAGATATTGTTTGCAGTCGGCTGCTTACCTGGGTGGTAAAAACTCAGTGTGATTGAAAGCGAACCACCAAGCTCACAGAAATCGCAGACCAAAAGTTGCTGACGTGGGTTTATTGTCTGCAATAAATCTGACATCAGGATGTAAACGCCATAATTTACTGTCATGGTCTCTCGACCAAGGCTTCCTTAATCACTTGAACGAGCCATTTGTTATTTGGCAGCTACTCGGTGGTGATTGAGAGGGCGTGCCTTTCTCACAGCTGTTTTTTGTGTTCCAACTATCTCGTACTTCACTGGGAACAATTTCTTGAGAGAATTACAGGTATGCTCGACTCTGAACAACCTATAATTTCCTGGTGATACAATTCTTTTTTTAAAAAACTCAAACTGTACTGTGTTATGTTAAAGTATATTACTGAAGTAGTGTTCTGAATTTATTCAAGAAAATCTCTGCGTAATAAATTGATGTCACATTGCAGTCCTTTACCATTCATAGAAATCACAGAAAAAATGTGTAAACATAATACGGATTGAAATAGTAAGGAAGTTCATACATTTATTTACTGAGAAAGACACCGACTGAGCATAAAATTTTATTTTGTTTGACCTTTATAAACCGCTGGCAATGCTTCACTGGAACTCCGTAATGTTGATTGAGATCTGTTTTCCTTAAACATCAGTACTTACTATCACAACAATAACAATAATTTACTGCAGATACTATTCATAATTAATGAAATCTTTTTCGGAGTACCGCCAGATTAATTTATGTGTAAACTCATCTGTACTGGTCAACAGACCGACAGCCGCTGGTAAACTAGAACTTAAAAAGTATCTGTCAAACATTATTATAGTATAATAGCACTGAGTTTTATAAGTATTGGATAAAAAATATTTTAGTTAAAATAGTACCTTACCACTTCTCATTAGCAGTTATGGTATATCATATTTCTGCCTACAATTTTTTATATTACTACACAGTTATGACGCACTAGGATCAGTAAAAATTGTAACAGAAAATAGAATTAATATCTTTTGACAAATGTAAAAATTCCGTATAAAAACATAGTAAAATACTGTGTCTTATAAATAGTAATAGCACAGAAAACTGCAACGGTGTGGTGCTCAATGGTTAAGGCGACTAACTGTAGATCGATACGTCCCGGTTTAGAATCCCTGTCTCGGCGGTGATTTTTAAAGGCCCTTAACCCGACCTTCACCTCTGGCACAGACTGCTGTGTAATGTGAAGTACTCTAGAACGCTTCCGTGGTTGGGATTCAACGTTAGACTGTAGATCCCAGTTACCCAGTATAATTATTGGCTTAGTATAGGTCAGGTAAGGAGGCAAGGTATTGGCCGTCCTATCCCTGACACCAGGCTTAGCATGCCTCATTCGCGAGTGTACAATCAACCTGCGGGTTGAGGACCACGCTTAGCTTTTCTTAATTAAAACTAACTCCAATGAACTTTTCAAGAATTCTTTGAAGTCGGTTTATACCGTTAATTCCAGGAAATATAACATTCTGTCCTGATCATTTGGTATTTTCGAAACAACGAAGCTCCCTTTTCCCAGTCGCGATACAGTCTTGTTCCATTTGTAATGAGCCGTGTTCGTCTGTGGGTTCAAACGGGTGGAGTGCCAAAACACATGAATTGATAGGATCACAACAAGTCGTTAAGTAGAGGAAATATTCGCTGCTGTCTGGCAGGAGACGTGCAGAGGACGCGGGCTGAAAGCTTAACCGCCAGCCGCGTCTGCGAGCGAGTTATTGCTGGACAACTCCCAACGACCAGAGCCGCTTCCACTTGTTCGTCCCCGACTACCAACAGTAACTTGAATTTGGTAGGCGAGTGTGTAAAGGTCTGACGTTCACATGCTTAAAAGCAGATACCAGTCGGAATGTTGTCACAGACCAGGAAGAATTTTAGGTTAATTACCAATAGCCTGTGGCCCATTTCAGAGACTGCAGCGCTGATTATTACCAAGACGCTGTCTTGATGTCATGTAATATACCAATCTTTCCATAGTCTCTTACTAGCGTGTAATGTTTTGCTGTGATAATTAGTTTTCATATGATCGCTAGTAAAACAATGAACTTAAATAATAAGTGACAGGCATTTAATAACTTGGTATATGACAACTTTTAATTAGTGATTGTATCAAAACGTTTGGTTGTTCCCTATATTCATAGAACAAAGAAAATCTTGTATCGTACGTCAATATATACCAAACAAGAAACACGTTCAGGAGACCACTACGCCATTATAAATTAAAAACAGTTCTATTTTCTTAGACAAAAATCAAGTTTCCGTCTTTATCTTATCATTAACACAAAGTTCAAAATATATTTCAATCGTAAACATACAAAAAAAAAAAAAACACACACACACACAAGGAATACCTAAATGCTAGAAGTATAAAAAATGGAAGAAATGGATACTGAAAGTGGATGGAGGTTAATTTATTCACGTCGTAGTGTGTCGTAGTTTGATTATAATGTTTAAAGTAAAAGTATCGATCGAATGTTTCAAAAGATTCTTTTGTTATTTTAATTGCTCCTAAGCGTAATCTTACATTTGATTGGTATCGAGATTTTACGACTCTATCGAAACTATTTGACATTGTCAATTCACATACCTTAGTCTCCCGCAGAAACAGCATCACATTAAGACTTTCGAATATTTTAGCACAAACTTTGTGATTTTTTTTTTTTTTTTACTGTCGGCTTATTCGACAAGTATTGCTATGAACACATTGAAATTCGAAAAGTTTTAGCTTTTAATTAAATAAAAACAATGGCTCATTAATTTCATTAACAAAATGCTTGACAAGAATTTGTCTTATCTTCAATAAACTAAGACGCTAATCAGTTTATGACGAATCCAGAACGTTTGTGCTTTCAATTTTCATTATGAAGGGGTACGCTTGAACAGTCATTTTATGGGGTAGACTATCATTGTTGAACTGTTACACTCTGTTCAGAAAGGCCTGTAATATGGATGAGTCAAACTTGATGTTATACAACTGAAAAGCTAGGTGTTTGAATTGCTCCTTTGTAAAATACCCAATGCAACTGTCGCAAGTAACTATGATCCGTGGAAAAACACGACTGTAATAAATGGTACACATTATAGACAGTATTTTGACTATCAGTTAATTCATCGCGAATACCCAAAATCACTCCAGATGAATGCCGGGATGCTTCCTACAAAAGGCCAGAGCCGAATTCCTTCCCGTTCCTTGTCCCCCATCCTTTCTCGCCTCTAATGACCTCGACGTCGACGAGGCGTAAAGCCACAATAAAAGAAATCATCGCGAGTACACTTTCAAAATGGACTTGTGGAACTTCACTTCCCACTCAGCAATCCTGCTGTATGGTGGCTGAAGCTCGAGCCTGACATTCACTAGTACCCTGGTTCGATTCCTATTCCGGTCTTTCTGATTTAGGTTCTAAGTGGTTGCCCGACATAAATTCAGCCGGGTACTTGGATAATTCCTTCAAAAGTGCATTGTGGAATATATTACCTTTCACTATCCCAAATCCTCTTCCCCTTCTAATGAAAATGACGTCAGCGAACCATCAAGCCATAACCAAAAGAGAACTTCCCTACCTTGGGGAATTCTTTTGTAATTTCACATCGGTCACAGTATTCTAAGATTTTCAGTACCTAAATTGCATTGTACCAAAATGTCTTTTCAGACCAGAAAGTTGCATACTATAAATGCAGTATATCATTACTCTGTATTCCCGCATGTAAAATATTTAATATACGATTGTCTCTCATAAATAAAGAATTATCACTCATTTGATTGTTTTGAATAATTTCGATGAACTGTATTTGGTGGAAAGACGGGAACTACAAGGAGAACCTGTGATTTACGATTGGAATCGTCCACAGAGCTGCGAAGAAGATCTGGTGCGTGATAGAAATAGCTCTATGACAAATTTCAGCCGCTCGGATCCAAGTTTTCTTAAGCCACTGCTGGATATCTAATAGTAGAACCTAGTTTGGTGCACATGTCCAAACAGCCACAATTCTGGAACTACGGAGACAGATCAAAAGGTTTCAAAGGCATGAGAGGCATTTAAAGTCTGGAAGTGTCATCAGAAGTAAAATAGTTACTGTAAAATAGTTATCAGTTTGTAGTCAGAAGGAAAACTATTCTACATGTCGTTCATTTGTGTGGTATGTGTTAGGTCAGGGGGCAGTTGCTCGGTTATATTTTCAGATTATCTGGCGCACTCCGCTCTCCGACGCCATTACACATTGCCGATCACTTCTAATTAAATTTACTGTAAGGTAGCACATACTCCACCACTAGTCGCAGTGCGCTCTGAATTAAAACACTTTCAATACAATAGTCTTAAAACACAGCAGTCATCGCAAAATTAAAACTGCTACTTGCTTCGCTAGCAATTTTGAAATTTTTAGTATTATTTGTTTAAACGCAGAATGTGTTCTATATTTGGGACCAATTTCAATTTCCTGTATAACAGGAGTTTTGAGAGAGACCCAGTAACATTAGTGGTATAAAATTGACAACATTCACGACTGCGGAAGTCTTTATTTTAGTCTCTTCCTCGACAAGCTTTACACAACTATAGCCGACACTGCAGTAGAAAAATTAATTCTGATTCATTTACATTCACGGGCCTCATCTTTATTGTAGTTTTACAAAATTTTAATATGATATTCGGCTTTGGTTCAATGAAACACGTAACATGTGAAGTCTGAAGCCTCTGAAATCTGAAACTGGTATTGTTTAAGAGGTAGGGACTTTGATATATAGCGAAAACATAGTCATAAGACTCCATTTTTCTACGGATTTTTTTTTCAGTCATCAGCCTCTCGACTGGTTACATTTTCAATCATTGCTATCTTCATTTCATCATAACCCTTAGTACCTATGTCGTCAATGCCATACGATTAGGAATCCTGGAAAAGAACAAACACTGTCAAAACTTGAAACTTTCAAATATTAATACCTGATGCTATCATTGACAAACACGTATCTTTGTAAGACTAATTAATAAAAGAATTACTCTTGTTTCGATATACTGTATCACACATTTAGACTGGTGTTGACGTAAGGAGTTACGAAATCAACAACTGATTAATAATACACAAACGAAGATATATGAGTTACGATTTATACTATTATGAACGCCGGTAATAACAAACTGTTGTGAGCATCTAACTGAGACGTTAAAGAATTTAAAGCCTGCTTCTTTTTCCCAAATATTAGTGATAGGATGTTTACGTGCAAGTAATTTGGTATTCATGGTTTTCTTAGCCACGATAATTGTCTTAGAAACATCAAAGTTGTAAGTTTTCCTAATTTTCTGCTTTATAAAAACAAATCCTTTCAATTTGTAAAGAGAATGACCAACTTCTTTGCCAATTTTTACAAGGTGACAAAAATTATTGTTACTCAGAAGCGAAAATAAAGTGGTCTGCTGCAAAATGTTGAAAGTCATTTTTGTTTCTCCACAGCAACAAACTACACTGATTTAATACCTATGGCTAATCTTTGTTTTTGATTTTTACATCACGTATACTGGTTAATGAGTAATTTTTATTAAAATGAAACTGAATCATTCAGCTCCTTTTGTTCTTAGAAATATTTCGGTACGACATTTTTTTTATTAACCTGAAATTATCCAAATCTGTGCAGTATTATATGCGTTCTTTTCTTCAGATACTGCTCCCTCGAACTTAAAATGGTTTAACAAAGTTATGAGAAAGAGATAATCTACTGGGCGAATAACATTTTGAAGAATAAAGCCATTGTATGAGTTATGATTATTTTTCTTTCTTTCCGACAAAGTTAAAATTCGTTTCTTGATCAGTTTCGTACCTGTTGTGTTGAGCCGTTGTTGCTCAGTCGTGCTTGAAAGCGGTGATGTGAGGTGTGCCAGCGACTAGTACAATGGCAACTTTCATGCATCACGATCCAGAAATGGGGGTGACCGACCGAATTATAGCACCCGGGCTGACCATTTTTACTGCCGGAGGAGTCTAACTTTGAACACTTCTTTTATTGTTAATGCTACGGACATCAGCGCATCTTTCCCGGCAAAGGAAGGAAGATGACCCGGCACGTTACCTTGTTTTGACCGCTAGAAAACACAGACGTTTATAGACCGAGGAACTCTGGAAAACATGACAACATGTTTATGGCCACAAACTAGCCAGAGGGCTGCAAAACTTTGCCGGTGGACGGATATTTTTATGAAAGATTTATAACTCTTCTGGAATCTCTCTTGAAAACTTGTCTGGAGAGAGCTTCTTCTGTCTACAGAATACGTAAAATTCCTAACAATATGCAGTTACATTCGATATTTATTATATTCTAGGCAATAAGTTAAGATAAATTTTTTAAAAAAAATCAAAACTAATGAGATGTACCAGAGTCGAAGTGATTTACAAACTGTGATTGGTATTATTGAATGGTATCTTTCCAAAACTGAATTACAAAATTCGTGAAGTAATTAGAAAGATAACTTTCACATTTAAGTTGGATAAAACTGTCTTCAGTAATCTTTTATAAGAAAACTAAAATCGAAGGAATTTGAATCTTTGAGTAACATGATCGATTTTTTTGAGCAAATAATAGTTGAAGTTTAGGAATCTTGAATAAATACTAAAAAGAGGATATTAATAAAATGATTAATCGCTAAATGGTGGTATACAATGGAGTTTGGTAATTTGTCGGTAAGATGTTGGTAATCAATCCATCGAAGTAAAAAGTATGGCTTGAAATAACTTAGCTAAAATCAAAGCAAAGGAAACCTATTAATATTAATCTAGAAAAGTTTCTCAGCGTTTGAAAATGTTTAGGGTTATACACTAGAATATATCAGATATACTTCAATTTGTTGTAGGCCTAGAAGTTATTAGATGGCTATGTCGTTTGAACCTTTGACAAAATACAAACGATTGAAATAAAATGATGATTTTGATATGCTAGTGTGACGAGTCAACAAACCGACTATCATGAAAGTTTGTTTTGTACTACGAGAGTGGCCCAAGAACTAATGCACCACATATTTCTCTAGCCCCCAGCAATGGTACGAATCCGAAACTTTAGATATGAATTCTACGAAGTTTTCACAGTGCAAGCGCAAAGTTTCCGTTTTTTTCCGACAGATAGTGTCCTTGCAGTAATAATTCAACATAGCGACTGTGAGTGATGTACTTTATAAGCAGCGTGTCGTCATTGAATTTCTCACTGCGGAGCAAGAAACGGTTGGAAACACTCACAAATGTTTATGTGCAGTTTATGGAGTATCAGCAGTCTACAGAAGAACGGTTAGACGCTGGGCACAGAGGGTGAGACCATCTGAAAACGGTTCTGCAGAGCTCCAAGATTTGCAGCGGTCGGGAAGGCCACCCACGGCTGTAACACCTGACAAGATGCAGCGTGCTGAAGAGCTCATTCGCGAGGACCGACGCATAACGACTCGGCAGTTGGCGCGGGAGCTGTCAATCAGCAATGGAAGTGTGAGTGTAATCGTCAGTGCTCTTGATTACGCAAGAAAGTGTTCACGATGGGTTCCGCGTCATCTTGCGGAACACAAAACTCTCAGAAAAAATCATTTCTTCTGAGATGCTGCAACGTTTGAAGCTGAGGGGAAAGCCTTCTTGCCCCGGATTGTGACGTGATGAAACTTGGGTTCACCATTTTGAGCCAGAAACAAAACGGTAATCGATGGACTGGCACCATCCTGACTCTCGACAGAAGAAAAAATTTAAATCAACTGTTTCCGCTGGTAAGGTCATGATTACTGTGTTTTGGGACTGGGATGGTGTCATACTCATTGATGTGATGCCGAGAGGCACCACTATTCTGAGGCGAGGCATAGGTGAACACATTAACCAAACTCAAGAAGCGCTTCCAGCGACTTGGACGCCATAACAACCCAGGTGATTGTTCGCTTCAACATGATAACGCACGCCCTCACACAAGTTTGAGGACGTTGGAACTCATCACCAAACACGGTTGGACAGTGTTACCCCATCCATCCTATATCCCTGACCTAGCTCCCTCAGACTTTCACTTGTTTGGGCCATTGAAGAATGCCATTCGTGGGAGACATTTTGAGGATGACGAAGAGGTGAGTCACACAGCAAAATAATGGCTTTGTGAACAGTCTTGTGTCTCGTTGGAGGAAGGCCATAGAACGGCAAGGAGATTACGTGGAAGATTAGGGGGTGTAGAGGAAACATAATTCTTTCTTGTGTATAAGTTTCACTGTGTTCTACTTTCAGCAAAGCAGTTGACTTATTGTTTCTTCTAACGCCTCAGGTACTTGTTTCTTCTCACTAAGAAAGGGTCAAATTAGAAATTAATTGGAGAGAAAATAAATACGACAAATAAACGAAAAACACTGCAGCGAATAGTGACTGAGAAGTTAGTAAAAAAGTTCCTCAAGAAAAATGACTTTAATTGCTAACGGTTGTTGTGATAAATAAATATTCCATTCATTTGTTACAGCAGGAAAGCTATTTGTATGGTACTTATTTCAATTGCTTAAGAATTGTTGTAGGCGGTTATTGCTAATATGATACATTATTTTTACGATATTATAAGTAAATTAATTGGATATTATTCTTTATATAAGAGAGTATAATAAGGATTTGTTATTCATACATCTAGTGAGCACCCGCCTGCAACACAACAAAACTATTGTCAGCTTTTATCGAATAACTGACTCCATTTTAATTTTTATTATGCATTGATTCACCATTTTTTTCTGTTAATAGTTTCTCAAAGTTGGGTTGTATATTGTAAACATGTTATTAACGATGCATGAATGTAACTTACAGCTGTGTGCAGCTTTCCAGTGTGTTTGTTCTAGGTGTCGGCTGGGAGCGCCGACGCTATGTGTGACGTCTTAGTGAACCTGCGTAACTAGATCCTGCGTACGAAAATTTATGCAACCCAGACGAACTGTGGTAGAACCTTGCTCCTCGGTACTCTCAAAAACTTTGCGGCTATTCTCTGTATTCCTCCTACCGCAATCCAGGCTTGTACATTCTAGTAACCACTCCCAGAGAATGTAAAGAAACTTCTTTCTAAAAGGCTACGGCGGAGCTGCTTCTTCTCGCTTGTTCACTGTCCTCTTCCGGCACTAAACCAGTCAAGGTTGAGAGATCCAACTAATGAAATCAGTCATTGCATGGTACTTGGTGTGAATTCCTGTGATTGGGTAGGTGGAGGATTGATTAGCTACACCTTGACTGGCTGGTTTGCAGATTTTCTTTAAGCTGATCGCACGGAATGACTCCCCCGCACCATTCCGGTTGTTTCAGATGGTTTAAGAAAGTGGTGATCGCATTGGAAGTAAATCAATCAAGAAAAAAAAGCTGACAACACTACCTTCGTTATTAATAACTAGCTAAAAAATAATGTAGAGTTTTCCTCAGAGGTCTTATCTTTATCCGTTCACTTGTTTTCCCTTTTTATATCTTATAGCTCCTTTGGCAGGAAGATACACGAGGGGACAGTTCGGCCACTTAATGGAAGAGCTTTAAGTGTCCGCGTCTCCACCTCTGTCTTGAGAGCAACACTAGTGTATGAAGTAATGTGTTGCCATGTGGATGTGCACGAGCATTATAATTTTGTTGTGAAAGTTGTAGCTTATGCGGCAATAATTATGGATCGTCCCAGCACTCGGCACGTTGGTGGGAAACCGCCTAAAAATCACAATCAGGATGAGCGGTACGAAGGAGCTGGGCTCGTGCCCGGTACCGTTGTACTTCCCCAGTCCAGTCTGCGGTGCCTTAGCCCACTGTGCCACATTGGCCGATACACACAAAGCAGCAACCACAACGACAGTTTCCAGTAGTGTTATTGGAATCAGAAACAGAATTAAAGTTATAATTAACAAGACAGTGAACGACTGTTTAAATCCGTTTCTTAATCGAATAAATCCGCTGTGGATCCTGCTTGGTGAATGCGACTCGTCCGGCGGAGTGTTGCGAGAGAGGGCGAGCGCACGGTCAGTCACGTCTGGGGCGATGGGAGCGTGATGCACGGCCGCGATAGAATCTCTAATTGGCGTCCGAGTATTAAAAACCCCGACGCGACCTGTAATTTTGTGTTGCGCGCTTATCGCTCACGTAATGACGCCGCGCCGGGGAGGTACGCAGCGATCGGCTGCGCCGCCCATTGTTTCTGTGCATGCAGCCTCGGGTACTTGTTTTTGGATATTAAGCTTTTGTTATGCATCAAAGAGTTAACGGTCTACCCGTGGAAGCATGTGTCTGTATTTCTGTATAACGGCGCGGAACTATTTTCACATTTACTAGAACTTAATTCTTTTTTTTTAATGAAAGGGAACATCTGTTTGTTATGTTATCATCACATGACATTTTACATGTTATTAAGCAAATATTCACTTTTATTCCATATTAAATCTGTTTTCAACCACCGATTGACTTGAAGGCTAAAATTTTGAAGTCACTTGTGATGTAATTTTTTTTTCTACAATTTTTGCATTAAGTGGTTTATATTTTACATAGCGTCATTTTCAGTCACTGAACCCTATGCGTAATTAATATCCGTATACTACTATTACTAAAAACAACTGAAACCCTTAGATGTGTAACAAAGTACTATGACTGATATGTTTACATTGAGAGAGATTTAATGAAGCACGTAAAAATTTTGTAGTAATATAGATCGTTGATTGGGCCTTTATTTCTGCAACTGTTAAACTTATAAACTAGTTATGCTCAAAGCACTGAACAGTTATAAATTAAAATTCTATGATCTTTTATATTGACAACGTCTCTTCTCTCTTAATTATATTTTATGTAGACGTGTTGTTGAATTTACTATCAGTACATCAATTTTTAATAAGATTTATTTTTGAGAAGCCAGTTTTTTTTTAATTTCAAATTACTGATGCCTATAATTATTTCAGCTTCCGCCAATTAGGGAAATAAATTTAATAATTTTTTCCTGCATAAACTGCATTTGCCTGTTAATACTCCCTTTTCTGCCAGCCCCGTTGGTTTCTGTGTTTGCGACACCACGATGATGTCCAGTACCTGGCATGTAGTTAGCTGTTTCGAGTCTTGGTGGGTCAAGAAATGTCGTTATTATTAGAGGCGAGAAAGGATGGGACAAGGAACGGGAAGGAATTAGGCCATGGCCTTTTGAAGGGAACATCCCTGCATTCACCTGGAATGATTTGGGATTCGAACCGGCGTGGCGTCCTTCTGAATGCAAGGCCAGAGCGTTACCGCTCACCCCCCACGCCCGGTGGTAGGAGAGGTGGATGAGCACATTTCCTAATCGCCAAACTGTGCACCAAAGAACTGGCTTAAATCACAAATCTATCAGCAGCGGGTGTGGTCTAAGAAATAACGTCATTCGTCCGTTGGATGAGGACCTTAAGCTTCTTCCCCTAGATTTAATCAGGCATGCTCCTTCAAAAGATAGCTGGGGGAAGGGGGAAATTTTGGCTTAAAATGTTAATGAGATCAGTGATCCCCATATGATTGTATCAGTGAATGATATGTAGCAGTGATATTCGTTATTCACAGTAAATATGAATATTTCGTGAACATGATAATTTGAGAAGTAAATATATTAGTTGGATGAGAGATAGCAGTCATATGTCTCTCATATGAAGATTATACGTAATTCTCGAAGACTAATAACTCTCTAGGACTAGTTTAATATAGCATTTTTGATAGCTTTTATAGCAAAAAATCAAAGGCGTAAAAAATTTTCATATACTTCTGCTGTTTTTATAACTATGACAATAATGTAAGAGCAATCAGAATTAAGAATTGTATTTCCTATGTTGAAGAACGAATGGTGTAATTATTCTTCTCGTGGCAATTAATTAGTACACAGACAGCAGTAAGTTCTCTTTCAATGTAAAATACTAAACGCTATTGCATATGGTTGAGTTGAATGTGTGTGTTAAGGCTAAAATCTTTCTGCGCTGTGCATGTGAGATGAAAGAAGGGAGGTAGTGAAAACCGGGGACAGTCGATTCAGTCGACATTTGCGAAGACACCACAGAACAATAAGTTTAACGTCCTCACCCAAGAGACCAATCACCACACACTATGCCTAACAGCTCCCGATTTCTTTTTCTTAGGAACGCCTTGTCCTTGTACGAACTTAGGCGGTTTATCATGGGAGATGTTTACCTCTCCATGGCAACGTCTAGTAACGTGAACTGTGCTGGTTTCCCTCTGCCTTCCCCGGTGTGGCTACGTGTTGTTGTAAGTGTGGATGATTGTGATAGTGTATGTGTTCAATGTAGAGTGTTGTGTATGAGAGTGGGTGAAACCATTCAGGCCTACTCTTCCGAAATTCATCCTAGGACGGCAATTTTAAAGCCCCCACCCGACGGATGAATCATCATTAACAGTGTCTTATACTTTCCATACTGCTTAGAAGTTTCGGATTCAACGCACGCCATTGAAGCTCTTAGGAATTGTTAACCATCACCTCTCCTACCCTGCCGACAAAATCCTGATGATGAATATCTCTTCTCCCACCAGGAGTAGAACCAGTTTAACCTCGGTCAAGCGTCGGGCACCATCACGGTGCCGCAAAGAACTGAGTCAACCGGGATGGCCGATTCACCATTTGATTGCCTGAAAGTGTGCACTGTATTCTTTGTTAACGCGTGTAAAACGTCGAGTAGATACTGTTAATACACCTACGCGCCCGCCGCCTCTAAGCGGCATTTATCACTAAAGATGACTGAAATATTAGTTTCCACTTGTTGCAATAACACAATGTTCACAAGTTATTAACGGACATAATTTTATTACCAGAACCATGTTATGAAACCGAATTTAACAAAGGCTAAAATTGTTTTTAAAAACAAGCCAACTGAAAAACAGATATATTAATTGCAGTATTGATTGTCTCTATATAGTATTCACAGAAACTCGAAATCTGTAGAATCACAGAAATATACGTTCAGTACACTTCCTCCGAATATTACGGAAAGTAAAGTTTGTGTTTACATTACTGTATCCGTTTTGTAAGGGATATGCAGTCAATAATTTGGAGACTAGCCGTTATTACACTTTCCATCATCCTGGACCACACGCAGTTTCAGTTTTCTAGGAAGACATTCTTTTTACTATTTGAAATCGCTGTTACTGATTGGCATACTTGACATTTGTTGAAGTTTCGTGAGAGCCAAATGGACGCCGTACATTACTGAGCACAGTTTGATGACAGCTCCTGGCCTGGACGGCGATATTTACGGCGACGAATTTGGCAGCTGTCCACGGGGTCTTGTGGATAGAGACGAGTCCAGTGAACTGTGTGAGAGCAATAGGGGCCTGGAAAATATGCCCCGGGGTTACAATATGCTCAGTTCCATTAGGTACGCAGGATCTATGTAGACGCAGATGAAATAAATCATTTCACTACTGGTACAGAATTGCGGATTGACATCGGTCTTTATAAACGAGTTATAAAAGTTTCAGAATGAAATTAGATGCAAAAATAAAAGAAATCACAGTAGAAGTCCGATTATCCGAGGTAAACGGGGCTGGGACTATCTCGGATAGCGAAAAACTCGGATAACCGGAGGTCAAGGTTACAATGAATCAAAAAACGTATTCAAACTGAAATAATACAATTCATTTATAGTGTAAAACTAATTTGTGAAGTAATAAAGTTGTTTTTGTACATTAATTACGATCATTTTCCAAAAAAGTCTTTAATTGTTTTCTGTGTCATAATTTTATCTTCTTAGCGGGAGTATAGCGCCAACGCTGTAGCATCATTATGTCGGCTGCTGTGCTTTCTTCCTGTTGCTCAATATACTCTAGTGCTGTTTCTATTCTTTTTAAACCTTCAGCATGAGAAATTTTGGGAATAGTTTCATTTTTATCTTCTTCAAAAATTTGCCTCGGTTAACCCCTCGGCTCGGACAATCGGAACTCGGATAACCGGACTTTTACTGTATATAAATCTAAATTTATTTGCGTGGTGTGAATCTGGATTTCTATCAACAGTACCATCACCTTAGTTGGCATTCTTTTCCTATAATGCGTAGTATTTTCTTTCCTATAGCGAGCCATGTTGTTATAGATAAATGCATCCAAACTTATGATAAGGCAGTTTTTATTATGAAATTACGTTCCTTAAATGATGGTGGCTATTGGGTTCCTGTGTTTATTTTCTGTAAACAGTTATGAAAACTTTCACTACAACGTACCTCTTCTGATCTGGATTAGTTTTTGTGGTTGTACGTATAAACTACATCCAAAACAAAAAAATTATGATGAAGGCAAGGCTGAGTTAATTCTTCGTTGAGCTTAATGGGGCGTTGAGATGATAGGCATAGAAAGACATTCAACAGCATCAGATTGGCCGTTTGAAACACAAAAAGGTTAATACATAAAAGACGTGTTACTGCTACAAGCTTCAATTTTCTTCACTATTGTTGAGTTCTTTCGTAATTTGATGTCTGTTCAACATTCGAATATTGTTAATTGCTGTCGGTGGTAGAATTTGAATGTACCCTCATTTCTAGAATTTCATTTCTGATTTATAAAAATTGTTTTGGTACCACGCCCATGCTTAATATTCCACCGGTTTTCCACGAACAGGTAAGACGAGGTTCGGGAATTTACTAAAATTGGAAGCTTGCGTGAAACAACTTCTGATAATCGGCGCATAAGCAGAAGCATTCAAGTGATTATTAACTCTTTAGAACCTTAAAATTTCCCTTTAGAAGTATCCAGATTCGCCTGTTAAGAGCTTTCATGGTTTTAACCGTTATTACTGGGTGTACGAGGGCTGTTAGCTTAACACAACTTAATTTTTTATTTAAAATTAGAATTAAATGCCAGTTCAAAAAATTATACTAATAAAATAAAAAAATTTTGAATGTTACAATTCCCCATAACTAGTATCAACCATTGTTAATTTAGTCTTTGAAAATTCCTTATTTAGTTTTTTTATGTTGTTTATATTTAACTAGCCACAAAGCCCGTCAAAATTGACGGGTTTGGAGTATTCTGGCAATTAATTTCTTTTTAGTTGCCTACCTAAACAGAATTGTTTTGAAATAAAGCTCGATGTGCTGTAATTTCTCATCCCTTGTGATGTAGCAAAACGTTTCAGTTGTCAACTTGATGCAGGTCGCATTTCAGTCAAACCACAATCTTCGCTAATAATGCGATGAAGATCGATGTGTTAACGGATGACATAAATTACATAGCCTACAGTTGAAATAATGACCACGGTGAAAACGAAGGATACTAAATTAAATCATAACAACTTCAGTATTCTGGCAAATCATTTCTTAGCAATCGCTTAAATAAACACAAAAATAAATCATAATATAATTCCTATTGCCTTGCGCAATAACAAAATGTTTCTGTTGCTATCCTGGTTCAGGTTGCATTTCGATCTAACAGGCAGTTCAATCATTACCGTGGTGCCACAATCTGATGATGAATTCTTGTAGAACTCGACTAAATAAATCGAAAATAAAGAATAAAATTTTTTGATATCTTTATTGGTTTTCGAGATATAGCATGTTGAAAATCAATTATAACTGTGATTTTGGTCCAGGACGTATTTCAACCTAACAACAACCACCAGGAAGAAAATAAAACACATATAGTGCATTTCCACCGTGTAGATATAGCGGTTTTTCTGGTCCAGGCCAGATTTCACCCAAACCACCTAAATTTTGAGATACAATATCTCGAGAACTAAGCGAGATATGGAAAGAAAATGTATTATTTGTTTTCGATTTGTCTCTTCGAGTTATATACGATATCATCTTCAAATTTGGCAATGTCAAAATTTTTCTTCTGTTCCAGGCCGCATTTCAACCTAACAACGTCAATTTGAGATACAATATCTCGAGAATTAAGTAAGATATCAAAACATTTTATTCTCTACTTTCAGTTTTTTCGTCGAGTTACATAAGAATCCATCAACAAATTGCGGCTTCACGGTAATCGTAGAATCCCATAACCATGTACAGTACTACGCTAAAACATGGAGGAAATATTTCCTCCATGTGCTAAACATGCCGCCAGAGAAACAATACTTTACACGCATATTAATACATATACTTATCACATTTCAATGGTCACATTGCATCGCGAAATAAACCAAATAAAAAATCTATAAGGGTTCTTCAATCTTAATTTTTAATATTCGTTATTCAGAATTATACTAACACATTTGAATAGCTGACACAGTTACATGTGGCTGAAATAAGGCATCAGTAAAACCAAAGTAAATTAAAAATAAATCTTAACAGCTTACGTCATTCCAACGTAATATTAGTTTTAATGGGTGGAAGGTGATATTTTCCACCGGCCGGAAACTGGTACTGCCGTGTTGAAATTTGTATCAATTGCTTCGTTATAATGGCATCTTCTTCACATTTGCACCCTCCTTTTTTCCGAAACGTCGCCATGAATTTAATTAAAAATTCTGAAACGTAAGAAGCTCCGCAACCGAAAAATGTTAGCAATACTTTCGTTAGAACGAAGTAATGAATTAAGTAACAGAAAAAAAATTACAAAAAAAAAAAACGCATGCCCTCTGCTGTAACTTCAAGTGCCAATTTTAATAACAATCTATCAAAACTGCCGCTAGCATTGCGAAAATTAAATTACATATTTGTGATATCAACGAATACTTCTACATAAACTAATATTAAATAAATCTAAGCAACTAATAAGTATGTTCAGTCAGTTAATTTATTCGTGGATGCCTAGAAATGTTATTAAATAACGTGGATATTTCTCTGCAGTTGCTTAACTAATCAGAATTGTTACAAAATAAAGCTCATTGTAATTTATCGTTCATTGTGCTGTAGCAAAAAGCTTCAGTTGTCATCTTGGTCCAGGTTGCATTTCAGCTTAACCATAATATCCGCTAAAATTTCTGATAGAAAAGCAAAGCTTCAATCACACGCAATTTAATACATTCCATGCATCGCGATATAAACTTGATCCCAAATCTTCACAGGTTCTGACACATTTCTTTCTTAATACCTATGATGAAGATCGATATTTTAACGGCTAAGAAAGCTTACATCTGCTGAAATAATGACTCCAGCAAGAACGAAGGATGCTGTTCAACTTAAGCTATGCCATGTAATATTTCATTGTGGTTTAGGCCGTATATATTGCGAACAATTTGCAACTTCTTTCATTTGAACCATGTAATGTTCAGTAAAAAAACTGATAATTAATATGCCAATTTAAACACAAATAATTTCAGTAATAGGACACAGGGGTGGGGTGGGACATTCTCCAACAGTGAAATACTGGTACTGACCTTTCAAAATTTGGATTAACTGTTTCCTTATTGTGTCCTCTTCACGTTGTACACTCTCCTTTTCCGGAAAAGTCGCCACGAATTGAATTAAAAATGCCGAAAAATGGGATGCTCCGCAACCGCGAAATGTTAGCAGCACTTTAAAAATGACACAAAAATTATCGGTACAGGGATCATATCAACCTAAATATGTTCGTTTTTTCATAGTGATCATGGTTAGGTTGAAATTAGGCCTGGACCAAGAGTAAAAAGTTTACGGGAAATTCAATCTGCGGCAGCCCATGTAACAAACCAGAGACAAACTGCGCATTTGTTTACTACCAAAGCAATCGATTATCTCTGACTTCTTATATCGATTCCAAGATGGTGAGCCTTATAGTACTGCATTTCGGATAAAAATTTTGTATCTGTTAATTTAATGCGACGTTTTGCAACGGAGTGAAGCTAAAACGGCAAGAAAAAATTACAACAAAGAATTAACCCAACATTTCAAGAGATTATTATTGATTTCGCAGCGCCGGCCAACTAATTATTATTATTATTATTGCAGCTATATCAATCCTTTTTTCAGGATGTAGCCTCTTTAAGCTTAATGAGCTATATATTAGAATTTAATTCTACATAGTGTTGCTGTAGTTCTTTCCAGGCCGATCGATCCTGAGCCGCCCTCTTCCAGTTCACGCCTGTAACTCGACGTATATCCTTATCCCAGCGATCCGGGGGTCTTCCTCTTGCTCTTTTCAGGTTTCTCGGTATCCAGTCCAGCACTACCGTAGTCCATCTTTCATCTCTTTTGCGAGCAACATGACCGGCCCATTGCCATTTTTGGGTCATGACTCTTTTTAAGATGTCTGTTACTTTAGTTATTGAACGGATGTGCACAGCCCTTTTCCTGTCTCTTCTTGTAAACCCTAGCATTGCTCTTTCCATACTTCGCTGGGCAGTTCTCAGTTTTTGCTTCGTGTGACTATTTAGGGTCCAAGTCTGGCAGGCATATGTGAGGACCGGTAATACACATTGTTCAAATACCTGTTTTTTAAGATGTATTGGCATGTTCGATTTAAAAACTATGGAATTTCTTCCATATGCTCTCCAGCCCAGCTTTATCCGTCTGTAGATCTCAGGCTTTGAGTCACCATTCATATTGATCAGTTGGCCAAGATAGATGTACTGATCTACGAACTCAATACCAGAATCTTTCATGTCCGCCTTGTCTTTATCTTTTTCTGCCCATTTGTTTTGCATGATTTTGCTTTTTGATATATTTATTTTAAGGCCCACTTCACTGCACGCTGTCTCTAGTTCATTTATCAGTTCTTTGAGCTCTTCCAGACTGTTTGAGAGTAAAACTATATCATCAGCGAATCTTAAGTTGTTGAGATTTCTTCCATTTATTCTCAAACCTCGGTTTTGCCATTGGATTTTTGACATTGCCAACTCTAGGACTGATGTGAATAGCTTGGGGGATATAGAGTCACCTTGTTTTACTCCTCTTTCTACTGGGAATTCTTTGGTGACTTCAGCGATGTTGACAAAAGCAGTGGAAGTGGTGTAGATGTTGTACAGTAAGTCAATATAGCCTTGATTCACTCCTTGTTCTAAAAGGGCTTGCATGATTGCAGAGTGATGGACTGAATCAAAAGCTTTTTCAAAATCGATAAAGGCCAAACAGAGGGGCATCTGGTATTCATTTGCTCGACTTATTACTTCGTTGATGACTTGGATGTGATCTACTGTGCTGAATCCTGACCTAAAACCAGCCTGTTCAATTGGTTGCGCTGTGTCCAAGGTGGAACTGATGCGGTTATTGATGACCTTTGTAAACACTTTGTATATGACAGGAAGAAGGCTGATGGGGCGGTAGTTTTTAATATTGTAACGACTGCCCTTTTTGTATAGCAACACAATCATTGCTTTGTTCCAGCTGGATGGGATATTTCTCTCTTCGAGGCATTGTGAAAACACCTTAGCTAGGTGTCTGTAAGTTTCTTCTCCAGTCAATTGGAGTACGTCAATAGACAGGCCGTCATAACCACTAGCTGATCCTTTTTTCATTTCGTTCACTGCCCTTCTAACTTCATATGGGCGGACTTCAGGAATTGGTGAGTCTGGGCTTGATGTCATTAAAGGATTTTCATCTTGCTTGCTGTATAAGGACTGATAGAAGTTCCTGATATGAACCAATACTGCCGTTTTGTCTGTAATACGCTCATTATCATCATCTAAAGCTATTATTTGTTTCTTTCCTATCATTAATCTTTTTTTTGCTTTCTTATAGCCTTTCTTGTTCTCTATAACTGATCTGACCAGATTTTCGTTATATTTCTTGATGTCAGCTGTTATTTCTTTTCTAATGGTCTTGCACAGTTCAGCATATTCAATTAGGTTTTTTTCAGGTTTTACTTTCATATTCCTCCGTTTATTCAGGAGAGTTTTTGTATTATTGCTAATTTACTTAATTTGGTGGTTTTAACAGTTCCTGCAATTTCTATGGCTAATGTGTTAATAGTTAAAGCTAAATTTCCATTGGCGGTGGTAGCTAGTTTCTCCGATAGTGTGCGTTGAAAAATGTCTTTCTTTTCAGTGAGATTGATTATATTTACTGATGTTTTATTGGTTCCTTTTATTAGCTTTCGCCTTTCCTGTTTTATGCAGATACTAAGTTTCGCTCGGACCAGCCTGTGATCACTTCCGGTGTTGAATTGATTTAGAACAGTGACGTCTTGAACAAAATGTCGGCTATTGGACAGGATGTAGTCTGTTTCATTTTTAGTTTTATGATCTGGACTTCTCCATGTCCACTTTCGACTTTGATGTTTTTAAAAAAATGTGTTCATTGACGTGCATTTTTGTGTGCTCTGCAAACTGCACAAGTCGTTCCCCTCTGTCATTCCTAGTTTGTATTCCGAACTTATCGACCACAGTGTCTCCTTGTTTCCTGGTGCCTACAATAGCATTGAAGTCTCCCATGATAATCTGGAAATGGCAGTCTTTGCCTCTGTCATGCAGTGTCGTTACATCTTCGTAGAAAGACTCTACTTCATCATCTGAGTGCGAGGATGTTGGAGCATATACCTGCAGTATTTGTATTTTGTAGCGATTTGATAGTTGTAACACTACTCTTGCTGCTCGATCTGAAATACCTTCTATTAGTTTAACCTTATTTTTCACACTACGGTTTATCAGGAAGCCCACTCCATTTAGCTTTCCCAAGGAGTTTCCGTAATGGTACAAGATGTGGCCTGATTTAAGTTCGATACATTCTTCCTCTGGACGTCTAACCTCACTTAGGCCCACTATACTCCATTTGATTTTTTGGAGCGCGTCTTCCAACTCTGTAAGTCGGGATTCTCCTTTAAGAGACCTGCAGTTGTAAGTGCATATATGAATTATTTGCTGTTTTTCTATTGATGATCTGGTTTGCTCTTTAGGATCTTTGACTGCTGACATTAATGTAGCCCCCTCCTGGAGAACCGAATGGGGGCTGTTTTACCTCCGGATTGTTTTCCAATAATGCCGCTCATCATAGTTGCTTAAAGGGGTGAAGCATAATCGCCACGCTTGCTTCAGAAACTGATTGGCGATTTCTTGAACAGCCGTCCACTTTGGGTCAGACGCTGGGTGTAGCCGCTCAACTTGAGACAGACGCTACGATGAATGCACTCATATTAATCCCTGAGTGCTGGGCTGCCTCTTCCGCATCCCTTGCCGTACCGAAGTACTACTTCTCCGCCAAGTGATTCGTTGAGGTCTTCTCCGTAACCCTGGTAAGGAGCCCTCACAAGGTGCTGCCAGCCGGGCCAGCTGGGCCAAGGTTTTTTAAAGAGGTGTTACTCCTCTATCACTCCCCCTTAGTCCTGGCTTGTGACAGGCAGAGCCTGGCTTCCCAATTCTGGGCCCAGGTTGGCGGGGTTGGCCAACTAATAGCAGTGCCATATTTAGGCATTTTAATTCGTGGTGACTTTTCCGGAAAAGGAGAGTGTCCAACGTGAAGAGGACATTATACGGAAGCAGTTAATGCAAATTTCAAAAGGTCAGTACCAGTATTTCGCTGGTGGAGAATGTCCCACCCCACCCGAACACAGTTTAAATTTTGAAAAAAAAACTAAATTATTCATGCCCTCTGCGTTAACGTCAAATGAAACTTGTAATTCTAATCCATGCTAGTTATACTCTAACCAAACATTTAGCAGCACTGATGCTCGAAATACAAAGCTTTTATCTTACAATATCTATGGACAAAGAATTTAAGGAATACTTCAATATATCAAAAGAATATTACGTAAATATAAGCATCTAATGATTGAAATATCGATTTTAACGCAATACATACTTTTATTTCAGTATTCTGTGAGTTAATTTATTCACTGTTGCTTGGAAATGATATTAAATAACGCGCACTCCCACAAATAATATCGTAAAGCGTGACGTCATAGGCAACGTCATAGCTTGACGTCACCGCGTGACATGACGTAGGTGCGACACCGCTACATCTTGTCTATTATACTAATAGATGCTTTAGAAGCAACAGGTGCAGTAAATATAGATCAAAACTCCTCATTTTATTCACAATACTTACATTTTACTATTATTTAAATTTTTTAAAATTTTCTGTCCCGTCATACAGTTATTTTGTTTTGATGCTATAAACTGAATTTACGTTCTTAACTGTGCAATGTTTTACAATAGAGTGGCTTACAGGTCAAATGTCAAATAAATAAAAAAATGCAACCTAATTACAATATCTCAACGAAAAATATATGATTGGTAACAGTTTGGATCAGCTACCGAGAATGAGTTCTTTTTTGCTTATATGTACTTGCTTCTTCGATTCTGCACTTAAACTAATTAGTTGTTACTGGTTTAAGAAATACAATAATGAAACATTCACATCTGTTACTGATAATGTGTTTTGGAAACTAATTATAACGTGAGCTTTGTTTCTTGTATATATAATGTTGTTAATTCTTCAGGGTAGTAAGTTTCGGAACTAGCAAACGGTTATGATTTTCGTCATTAAAGCTTTTTTAAACATACAGAACTGGTTAGATTGAAATCAGGAAACTGTTACTTGTAGCGACCTTCTTTTTTTGTATAATCGCTGTGCTTTTAGCGACTGCCATATCTGAAGGTAATTAGTCGGCATACTCACATTCTATTTCTATTTATTATACTAAAAACCAGCAGCTGAGTAATCTTTGCTAATTGGTCGAAAACTTTGATCGTTCTGATGTTTTCATACTGGACAAATAATTTTATAACAAAATTATGGTGTTTACTGCGATGTAAACAAAATTTTTTATCTTTTACGACCAAATAAGTTCACATACAGCTACAAGTTTGATAAAAAACTGTCGGTAATTATCTCAAAATCAATGACCATGAAGAAAAATTCTGTATCCTTAAAATAAACTGCTTCACATTGGATAAACAAATACAAAGCGATTCCCAGGTGGAAGAATGAATTATTGATTAAAATTTTAGAGTTATATGATTGTGATCGTATGTAATGCACTACTTACGGATACAAAAGCCAGTGCGTAGAACTGTTGAACATCTTTCATACTTTTCTTGCCTGCTTAGGAGGTAGCTGAACTTAATTATCACGCTTTAAATATTAAAATAGGGAGAATGTAGTCAGCAAAAAAAAAAAAAAAAAAAAAAAAAGAAGTTACATCTACAAAACAAAAATAAAACGTCTGGTTCTATTCTCCCATGATTTATATAACCAATACTGATATCCTGGATATAGTAATATTTAAAGAAAAAAAATTGATTTATCAGTCTAGTTTTAAGTACCACACAAACACGACCTAAATTTTAAAATCTTCTTTTTTATTAGAAAAGTTTTCGAAGATATGGGGAAATAATTTCTAATTGCAGTTTTTAAAAGAAAATACCGCAATATAACGGTCGAAACGTAGGCTATATACAAATCTATGCGGAACCCTTTGATTACAGATCACTCAATGTACGAGTATATCGGACACCAAGCTTCTACTCTTAAATTTAAGAGATGTGCTGTACCTTTTGTTATCCTTGGGAACAAAGTTCTTCTCCAACAATAAATCCCCACTGCTTTAGGTTCCTATGAAAACTATCAGCAAAGATTGTAATTGGCAGCGTATTCCTCCGTGACGTCGTCCAATGTCTTCTAGATATCAGAGTTCTGTCCGTCGAGCTCCAGATGATAACGCAATTGGTTCAGCTGTTTGTATGGAGGTCTGTCATGATACTAATTTGATGAGTAAGCTTAGTAATCAAACATTTTCTTGTTAGTTTCTCTGAGTCTCTGTTCCTTTTCTTTGTCTTATAGCAGCAGATGCTATGCATTTGCGACAGTATACTTTGTATACTTTGCTGACAGTAGCTGATAATATGTAGTCGGTCACAGTGCGACCAGTCTTGTTCAAAACAATTCCGACGTGAGTTGAATTTCTTGAAATGGGATTGAGTATTTTGCTGTAGAGAAAAGCACCGAGAGTAAACGTTTGGCTACTTTATTGATGTTAGTGAGTTTCCGTGTGACATTATTCCAAGAAAACCTTTTAAACTTAATGTATTTGCAATGAGCTTTGAAGGTAAGAGTATGAACCTATTATACTACCAGGTTTTTTGGAATTTTTTATTTCTCTAGGCTATATTTGATTTTTTCTTCGATTTCCTGTTTCTTAAATTGAATGTAGGTTCAGGTTTCAGTTGGTTATTATCAAGTAACCAAACAATCTTGGGCACGGCCACTGTGTCATTCAAAGTTGTTACCTGCCATAGGCTCATAATCTCCCATACTATCGTTAATTTGATTCGTGATGGATGAGAAGTGAGTATTCTTAGAGAATTAATTAATTCACAGTTTCTGGTTACATTTACGCTATTGCACCTACAGTTTAATTCACGGAATGGTTACACTTTCTTTGAATTAAATGTGCGTTTCGCTTAGCCTAGTTCGTTTTCTGGAATGTATGATTAATTTCGAAACTGGCAATTGATTTCATAGGGACAGCGAATACACTCTTTTTGCGCTGATCGCTTTACATTTTGTAAGTTGCACGACACATGCTGTAAGTGGATTATCCCACAACAGAAATCTTGACTCTGGCTTTCCTGAAATGAAGGAAGAGAAAAATTACTCGAGTATTTTGGTATTTACGAGTATTTACGCCACGTCAACGTCGAGATCATTAGAGGTGGTAAAGGACTGGGAGCCAGGAGCGGGAAGGAATTCTGACATGGCCTTTTTAAGGAACCATCCTGGTATTCGCCTGTAGTTATCTGGGAAAACACGGAAAAGCAAAATCTGGGTGGTCGCACGGAGAATCGAAACTGCATCCTCGGCAATGTTGATACTATAGCGTTACTGCCACTCACCCACTCACTTCACCGTCGGTTTGGTAGTAAGAATCTTCAAAGAAAATTTCGTCTCTGTGCTCATAAAACTTCTGTAGCGGCGTGATTTGAAATCAGAAACATAATGTGGACATGGTATCTATATTTGTGCAGACGTGAAGGGAAAATTCATTAGACGTTATGGTTGGAGGTACTGAAATACAAAAATAATTTAAAAAAAATCGTGGTTTGTGTGTAAGCGTGTAGAACAAGTTTTATATGTAAGAAATGTAATATTTTGTTAATTAGCAGGTATTAGTGCTTTTACGTTAGCTACTTTTAACCAACGTGTTTCGGGTGTATTTTACACTCTGTTGTTAAATTGCTGGAATACAGGCAATTGTTTTTTTTTTTTTTTTAATAAAATTCAGAACAAAATAAAAACCAATACAATTTTCACTTTTGCATCTTTTCGTAAGGGGGTTACCCATTGCCTGGGATCTCGTACTTATTTAGGTAGTAATTAAACCATTGCGACACCAGTAAAACGATGCCAGGGAAAGAAATACAGCTAGGGGTAACATTTCCTTAAGTTCGGTTACTGGAGTTAGTGACTTAACTTGCTACGTCTAAGAAGTAGAGTAGACTGATATAAGATTACACTATGACTTCTGAGATCATGTTTTCATCAGCAATAATTGCCTGTATAGAAATGAATATTTCACAGCGTATTACAAAGTTGTTCTCCGAAACGGTATTGTAGGAAAGACGCTAGCAATCGAATGTAGCCGTCAGCTGCAAGGAGTTCGCAGGATAAAAATCGATGTGTCGCAGAGCCCAACCGCCTCCGGGCCTGGGGCAACAATTGCACAGGTACAGCACGACGCCAAAACACTGAACTAACGCCGTGCGAATTTAGTTTCAGCTTAACGTGTGGTCTATCCTCCCAGAGCTTTTTTTTTTCACAAGTAATTAACTAATACAACATTTTCCTTTACTGCAGACCAAAGTGATTATAAAATATAATCTCTGCTAACAATCAATATCAAGGTATAAAATTCCCGAGTCACGTATATCTGCTAGTCACAGCCGCCAGAAATCGATATGTTAGTGGTAATTTTCATCTATTGACCACACTGTAATAGTTTTTTACAGTGAAAGGGCGTAATTATAAATTGAGACTTTCGTACAGGAACTGAATTACCAGATCAATACATTTCGATGAGATCATTAAAATAAAAATTTGCTAAAGACAGAAATGTATTTAGGTATACACAACAAAATGCAAAAACAATGAAAACGATTATAGTGATACGTAGGATATATAGCTCTACCTGTAGATCTGGTGATTTATGCAAAGTGAAAAATTTTCCATTACAATACTATTCACATAGAATTGTTTACGGAGTATCGCAACAACGAAATTAAATGTTCGTAATATGAGTAAAAGACCATTCAGAGTTAACAGTGCGAGAAAATAGTGGCACTGATACACAAATCCAGAGATTTAGAAAACCATGCTTACCACTAGGTCTCACGGATAAAACGTAAAGCAAAAAAGTTTAACCATGATTATTAAAAAACCACTCCCACTAGCCTTATTATGCAAATGCGGTGGCTGAAATATCGAAGCACAGCGTGGAACGGAAGAATTCAGCCGTACACGTACCATCAGACTTTAATTATAACACAGGCTAACTCGATTTCATACTTTCCCGCATTCTGAATATACATGAAATTTGTTTTTCTGATAATAACAGCCACAAATTTGCAACAGACAACGTAAAATCGTAATTCACTATCTCTGTGTTTACCTTTCAAAAATTCACTGTGCACTTTATCAGTGGATATTCGGTCTCATGGAAATAATATCGCTGCATAAAAACTTCAATAAAAAATAGAGAAACCACCTACAGAACCGAAATTGAATCTTCAGTTAGAAATCATTCTTTGGTTTGAATTGTTTCCAGTCTTAAGACCAGTCGGTTAGTACGCAAAGTAAACTGCCTTTTTGCTGGTTACAAGAAATGTAAGGTTTAACTGACTCTCAACAACTGTAATATAGCGATCTCATGTTAGTCATACGTAATGAAAATTATAAACAACCATAGCAGGCCGAATATTTCGTGTAATTAGCATATGTAATTATGGATCATCATGACATATGCTTATCAAATACGGCAGTGTGGAGACGACAGTTATATAACGCCCTAGAATTATCTATTAATAAGGGTCCTGTGTGAAAATTTCGTGACTGATATACTATGAACAGGGAGGTTGTTGTTTGTAGGAGGATTAAAGAAGAACTGCCTCGTTTATAGCAATTCTTTATTTGTCAACTGATGCAAGTACACAGCAAAACATCTACAGGCTCTTACGAAACAATTATAAATGATTAAATGTTTCCATTACAGAAACTAACAAATCTCAGTGATACAGCAGCTGATGCCTAGCGGTAAATCAATCACTCCTTATAGACGCCAGCGATGTCTAGTAGCTTGACTCTGAACTGACGCATACCCGTGACCTTGATTGTTCATAATATTGCCATTTTCTGGTTGAATTTCGGAAAATTCCTTTCTTAATTACCGCTTTTAAGTTAGTTCTGTGGCTATGACCTGTGTGGAATCCATACATATTCTACCATGCAATAACAATTTGCAACACTCGTTCTATTTTATCCACCACTCCGTGTTGTGTCGCACCGTATTTGCACCAAGTTTAATTTAATTTAATTTAATTGTAATGGATCACAGGCTCCGGTGGAAATTTCCCTACACCCCCATCTTCCCCCTATCCTGCAGCCACTTACATTTGCCCTCTACAAATTTTTTCTTTAAATTCTTTCAACGTTTTCGGTAAATTATTCATCATTTCTCTTGGTAACTAATTCCAATCTCTGACACCTTTACCTAAAAAAGAGAATCTTCCTACACCCTTGTACCTGAAATCGAGTGCCAGCTAGTGGTCATGGTCATCTTTTCCCTTCCATGCACTACTTTTCATACCTATGCCAATATCTTTCCATGCCTCATCGCCAGTATATGCCCTGTACACTCCCATGACTCTCCTCATCCTCCTCCTGTCTTGCAATGAATCCAATTCCAGCTCCTTTATCATATCCGTCACTGATTGCATCCTGCGATAATTTCCAGAAACAAATCTACCAGCCCTTTTTTGCACCCTCTCCAACTCCTGTATTTGATACGTAAAATGAGGGTCCCATACTACACCACGATATTCCAGCAATGGTCTGACCAAAATTTTGTAACCCAATTGCTTTACTTCTCTCGTACATCTCCTCATCAATCTCTCCAACAAGTGCAGAACTTTGAAACCTTTTCCTACCACCTGTCCAATGTGTCCTGCCCAGTTAACCTTGTTATCAAAAGTAATGCCAAGATATTTACATTTCAAGTCTTCAGCAAGCAATTCTTTCCCCACCTTATATTCATAATTAACCTTTTGTTTTTTATTTGTGTATCTAATAAGCTGACTCTTATTTGTATTTATCTTCATTCCATGTTTACCAACCCAACTAGATATCCTGTCTAGATCACCCTGCAACTATTTACAATCCTCTATCGTTTTGATTCTTTTATACAGCATTATGTCATCTGTAAACAATCTAATTTCAGATAGTAAACAATCAACACAATTATTCATTAGAATAATGAATAGCAATGGTCCCAATACGCTACCCTGTGGCACACCCATTTTTACTTCCACTTCTTTTGATACTACATTACCTACCCTAACTTTCTGTTTTCTGCCTTTTAAAAATTCTTCTATCCAGCAAATCACTTTCTCATACACTCCAATGGTTTTTACCTTATTTACTACCATTTTATGGCTCACTCTGTCAAACGCCTTTGACAGATCTAGTGCTACACTATCAATTTGGCCTCCCTTGTCCATTTCATCTGAAATATCTTGCACATATCCCACCAACTGAGATTCGCATGAATATCCTTGCCTGAACCTATGTTGCCTGCTTGAAAACCACTTACGATCCTCACATATATTTCTGATGTGGTTGCATATAAATCTTTCCATTAATTTACCTACCGCTGATGTCACACTAATTGGCCTGTAATTCTCAAGTCTATTTCTCACCCCTCCTTTATGTACTGGTACTACTATTGCACTTTTCCAGCCCTGTGGTAAGCAGCAAGTATCCAGACTCAATTTAAATAATATTTCAAGATAAGGTACAATGTCACATCCGGCTATCTTGAAGATATGTGTAGTAATATTATCTTCACCCACCCCTTTATGTTTTTTCAGTTTTCTTATTTCCCTAACGATTTCCTCAGGCTTAATTTCAATTTTTTTACTACTTTCATTTCTAATTTTGTTATCTCTCCTACCGCTACATATATTGCAACATCCTAAAATGGCTGTCAGAAGCGAACATTAAATTTGGTGACCACCCTTTGCGTCTTTCGGAATAATAAGCCTGACTGAGCTGTCACCGGATATGCACAACACACTTATGTCAACTGCACGATACAACACTCACACACAGGCGAGCAAAGGAACCGACGATTCTAGCTCTGTAGTAACCTCCTTACCTGGGGGTCCAACTAACCTACGGCTTGAGGGTAATACAGCAGGAAGTCGTTGTAATTAACTAGAAACTCAAATCTCATTTTCTCGGCAAGTAGTACCTAACAATTACACAGTTAGCGGTATTCATGAAAGTTGTATTTATGGTTATATACAAATAGCTACGAGTGTCGAACAGAACCGTTAGCCAGTTATAGGCGTAAGCATCGGAATCTCTCATTGATGTAACAACTGTAATTATCATACAGTTAACTGCAAAATCTATGTTTTAGGTCGTAGAGAATAGTTTCTCTTGGAGTTGGCAACCTTTGTTCTAATACTGAGTTTCCTGTGAAATGGCATTTTTAATGCCAGAAAGTAGTCATTTACATTATTAATAATAAAATTGTGGCTCAGAGGGGGGCATGGCAATTTTTTCTTAAATGGAAGGAGGGCATTGTACGATAAACTTGGGAACCCTTATCGTAGAGCTATGGTTGTGCGCCATTCGCAATCAGAAACCTTTCCATTGCGTGTCTAGAGCGAATATTTACGTAGCAATCATCGTTCGCTAATTCACAAAAAAATCACAATTACTCCAATATTTACCATGTTTTAGTTCTTTTTCCCCTTTTTAGACATTTTTTTAAAAAATTCTACCATCTACAGCTACTGAATCATTTATGAGATTTTTATACAATCGACCTTCACTGAGCAATGTATTTAGCATTTTGACTGGAAGATACTAAGTAAATTTTTCGATCCAGAGAGAACTGTTTGGTCGACGATATCTGCGTAGAAATTATGAGGTGAGCAGAACATTAGTAGGCACACAGAGAATACGTAATAGCGTCCCCCTCAACTTGATTTTTCAGTGATATTGTCACTGTTTTCAAGCGAGGACTCATACATGTATAAAGTTATTTGTTTCTCCTCCTGTTATTTGTTTCTGTTTTTTCCTGCGTCTACTTGACTATTTTTTCTGTAGCAGTACTTTCAGTCTTATTATTAGTTTCCAAGTATCTAATAATTATCTCTCATGTAAATATTTTCTTTTTTCTGTAATTCTATTCTATAATATTTTTTATGCCATTTCTTGTTTTAATTGTAATTATTTGATTCTTACTGGTGATTACTATGTTAACTTTATAGTTTTAATACACTAATATTTCAATAGAAAATGATTTTTTTGTTGAAGTAAATAAATAAATATATCACTGTAGTAGCGATAGAAAGAGAAAATTGTGTTGGAGATCATGGAATAGTATTAACATCATACAATAATATGTTCTTTAAAACGATTAAAAGCGGATTCGATCCTTTATCTATGTTCTCATTTATTAGCGTCCGTAATCTACTTTATCTGCGTTCTTCACTTCATCTTTTTCATCTGTTTGCAGATCCTTACTACGCAAAAATCCATTTTTTAGAAGATTCTTTCAAGATTTTCTATTTTGTGTGTCCAGAAATTTTCAGTATCTTCCCATATAGAGATCCAGTGCTTCAAGTTTTAATATACTGTCGCCATAATGGATTGCCGCAGTGAGAATTTCCTTAGTTACATAATTCATAATTTTCTTCTGTTTATCCACTTCATAGTTCACTCTTCAATTACTCTACGTGTATGCTCTAAATCTGAGTATCAAGTCCGCTTATTTTCCCTGGTCCTATCCAAATTTTGATATTCATTTAATTGGTAAAGTTATCATTTTTTGACGTTTACTGGCCTGTATTAAGTGTTCTTTAGGTCTAACCAAATTTCCTCTGTCATGCCAGTTAGCATTTTGTCCGTCTCATCAGAGGTTTCAGTTAACAGTACGATATCATCAGAAAATAATAATAATTACTGAATCTTTATTCTCGAACACTCCATGGTGGAATTTTTCTATTGTTTCCTTGATTGCTTTCTCCGTACAAAAGCCGAATACCAGTGCCGATAGACATCTTCTTTCTGCATTCTCCTTTCACCTGATACTTTTCACATATAATTCATACCTTTGGTCTGCTATTGTCACGACATTTCGGTACAGCTAAGAGTTTATTCTTTTATCTCAGTGTTTAATACCTTAGTTCTTTAACTTTCAAACAGTTTGTCGCTTACATAATTTTAAAAATAATTTAATTTATTCAGCACGTGTGCGCAAAGTTACTCTGTATTGGCCGTTCCAATATTAATTTACTGCTAGAATTTCATGTAATGTTCCCCACGTTTTACAAAAGGCAAAGTGACCTTTGTTCATTTCTGTGCAATAGTGCTTGAAGATTTTTAGCTTATTCATTGAATGTGAAATTTGGTTTTTGATAGTTCAGCTTGAGCTTCTTTCTATAAGAGTCAAGAGTATTCTTGTAAGATGTGTCAACTCTCCTGGCTCGTAATATCAGTTTAAATACTCTATTAATACCTATTTGTGAAACGTCTTTAACAAAAAAGTGACTTTATTTTGCATGCAATGAAAAAATAGATCCAGGTATAAATTAAGATGAAAGCAAAACTTAGAAACATACAGAATATATTTTTCTCAAAAGTGGGCTATGTTTACGCTATGTGGCAGTGCTGACACAGGATTTTCAGGGATAAGTATATGTTCTTTTGTTAAGACTTCCTTACAGTTATAAAGTTGTGATCGGACTGAAGGCGGTACTTATCGAAATTAAAACCTAATCCTGTATTCCTGGTCTCATTACTTACCTTCAAAGCATTTCAGTTATCTTGAGTTGTATAATATTCGTAACTTAGTGGCGTAACATTATGTGGGGAAAAATTATGTAGAAGAAGGAAGGGAGGACGCCAGTTCGAATCCCCGTCTGGGCATCCAGATTTGGGTTTTCCATGGTTTTCCCAAATCACTCGAGGTGAATGCCGGGAAGCTTCCTTCAAAAGGCCATTGTCGAATTCTTTCCCATCCCTTTTCCCCAAGCCCATCCCGCCTTTAATGACCTCGAAGTTGGCAAGGCGTAAAACCATCGGTAAAAAAAAAAAAAAAAGGACATAGAATTCGGTGGGAGAAAAATCCGGTAAATGTATAACTTAATAATTATTTAGAACGTAAAATTAGAGGATCCACAGAAATTTATAAGCATCTTAAAAAGATCAACAAAGACTGAAGTTATGGGTTGATAGGGAACTGGGTAATCGCAGACGAATGCGTTGCAACAACTGCCAGATCGCTCACTAAGCGCAAACATCTCTGGAATAGCGGACACACTTTGTGATAGAAACAACTCCACCTCTGCCAAAAAATATTACTAACAGTTCATCCAGTGTACTGAAAAACGAAACGAAATCATTAACTTGAAGAAGCTCTGACGAGAGCCACATGTTGAGACCTAAACGAAAAGAAAGTGCAATTTTATAAATTGACGCCTGTGAAAAGTGTTAATTTTGACTTTGTCTTTTGCCTTTATCAGTATGGTTAGCAATTTAACGTGTTTGATGTTTGGGTATAGGTGTTAAGTGCATGAGCTATCAAAGGCAATAGAAAGTGGAAGCCAGTTCAAACTCATGCAAGAGTCGTGCAGTGCCAAATCAGAAGAAAAGAGTTAAGTGTAATTTTCTAACGTTAAATTTAGTCGATGAGTTACTATTGAGAGATAAAACCCTCCGCGATATCAGTTGTTTGATGGGAGGCAAGGGCATGTCAGACGCTGGGACGATGCGGATGAAACAGCTGTTTCTACTTGTGAGAGGAGGCAGCAGTTGGAGTTCACTGTGGTGAGTGCTAAATTGTATAGTATGAAACACAGGCTAGAATGAGCAGGTACGGTGCGGGAGGTGCGTGCGGCGAGGGAGTGGGCCGGGTGAATCGATGAATCGGAGCGCCGGTGGGGCCGCGGAGCTGGCTGGCGCAGGCCCGCGCCTCAGTCAGCTGGCAGCCGCCAGAGTAGCGGCATGCGACGCGCCGCCTCAGCACACCGCAGCGGTGAGTGGCACAGCCAGGCGCACGTGCTAACAACACACCGGCCCCAAAGTAAAACAGCTCAGCCAAATAATAAACAAACCTGCAACTGACCAGGCACAAATCAACGTAACGATTTTTTACGCTTTTGTGTCCCAAAAACGTAGTTGCCGTAATTTCGTCATTATTTTGTTGTTCGCTAAATTGTTTACTGAAGTTTCACGTGAAATTAAATTGTGCACTGATTCGCTCGATTTCAGGGTATCGCCAGATTAGTTGGTGGTTTGTGTTTGTATATTCAGGACGTTTATTTAATCATCCTTCTGCTTTAAATGAATTTACAAAAATATTCCCTTATCGACATCTCACAGGCTGAAAACCCTATAATTTACATCAACGAACAGATTTATGATTTATTAATGTTGCTTTAAAATAGTACTACTTTTAAAATTATACAGGAATTTTTACATGCCTGCAGTAAGTACCCTTGCATCCTCTCTAAATTTCACTCAAACCATAGATTCTCTCATTTTGGTTAAGAATTCTTATCCTAATTGACGCATTAATAACAGTTTGGTCATAGTAAATGTTGAGCTGCAATACGGTAACTACAATAACGTTGCCTGACAGTACTGAACAAAAATATTCGGTACTATAGATACTGATTTCAAATAAGAGCGTTTCATCTGCAACAATATTTCATTGAAACTGTTCATGAACCAATCTACGAAGCAATAAATCTTAATTTTCTCAATATTCTTTGTTACCACTGTCTCATTGATCGACCGAAATGACTGTGTATATCATAAAAGAATACTTGCCATATAAAAAAAAAACTGATACGATGATACGACCTAAAAGAATAGAAACCTACCTCATGGTTGCCATTCGGCAAATATTTGTTATAGAGAAATAAAGAAAAAAACTTGTGCAGGAGATTGTAAACTTCATAGATCGTATGACGAAAAAGCCAACTCTGAATTTCTGCGTCTAATGAATTTCGGCTTCACGGAAAATAACTGTCACGATTATACGAACCTATCAGTTACATGAAAATATTTTAACCTGAAATACACTTCAAAATTATTTTGTGATGAATACTTTCGTGTAGACTTCACGCTGCTTGTTCCACAGTAAACATATTTATATGTGATTCATTAAAAGTATTTCTTAATTATTAAAAGTATTTTAAAATTTAGGAATAACGTTTGGATTACATGCTGTCATGACAATTGAAAGGAAAAGAAATTCGTTTCTCAGAAAGCAAAATTTACAAAAATAAAGGATTGCTCTTTTTTCAAATAATTTTTTCGATATTACCAATTATCTGGATTCTCAATGAAACAGCTGAAATTTTCCTTTCTTAATAAAGGAATTCGGTCATCTCAAATGATGCATTTATCCCAGAAATATAAATTTAATGCTGGAACAAATATGTACAAAATGATGGCGTTAAACTGAATTTTCTAGGATACACTTTCCATTTTATTTCTCCCAGAAGTCATATTTTTTGAAGGTCCATTTTCGTGTGAAAGTCAGTATAGTTAGTACTGAGGGAGTTGAGTGATTTAGGAAGGCCTGTCCTGTGGCAATCAGACAGGCGGCAAATAGGAAGAGACCGCCCTCGCACGACACTCTAATTAAAACACCAGATTAATGCACACTCCGACTAAAACTTAATAACATGGCGTCATTTATATGCAAATTAACAAAATACTGTTGCGCACGAAATTTACAAGTTCTGGTAATCTGCGGCATAAGGCCGCTCTGCGGTAGGTAGATTAGAGCCTTCGCTAAAATAATTTGCTTACAACGTGGCCCAACATCTCACCTGTCGCTCACCGTTTGGACAGTTTATTTTTAAAGTAGGTGTGAGTGTGTGACCAATTTCAACATTGTAAATGCGTACCCCGACCATCATTACAGCTACGTATTTTCGATCACATATTATAGTACCATGTTTTACACTATCGGAAAATTTCCATTATGTTAATTAAATTACTACCTCATACAGCTCACATAAAACTGGTGGATTTAGTTTATCAATTTCTTGAATATAATTATTAAAGTTTAGAAGAAATGAAAAGTATGAAAATTGATAAATGAAAAAAGGAACTTAAAATAACTGCATACTTATTTCTAAAAAAAAAAATTATTGGTAAGTTATCCATTTACATAGAATCTCTTTATTCTTAACGTAATGCTTCCGATATGTGTCTTATTTATTCTTATTCAAAACTTCGGTAAGAATGTGGATCGTGTTAATAACACGAAATTTGGAAGGGAATATTTTCTTTGGTTCTATAAAAAATAGGAGAAATACTAGACTTTTTTCTTATCAATCAAGCAAATGGCGCAACTATCAATATTTTCTGTTAAGATTGCAGTTCTGCGTACAAATTCTAGAATTAATTTGCTTGTATCTTTCTCAAACGCTATATCCTAATTATTAAATGTAGAATAATTATAAAAGTAGAGTCAGTAATGCAGTCCGGCGAGCCATAGGGGGCGATAGTTAGATATTGTTTAGAAGGGAGATGACCAGAAAAATAATCGATCATTAAAGCTTACCCGAGAATTGCGATTTTGTTGAAATTCTTTGGTACTGAGGATAAACCTAAGTTTAGTCTTACCTTTTTTCTATTTTACTATTTAAATAAATCATATATGATATCTGTCTTCGATGCTCATTGTTGGTACTAAAAAAATGTCACTATAAATGAAATCAAGAGGAAAAATGAAGATCTATATAAGCATGTACAGAAAATTACAAACACAATGCACAAGGCAAGAATGAAATTTTATGGACAACTTATGAGAATGAGTGAGAGCAGGTTGACAAAAAGATTTTTCAACTGCATAACTAAATTAAAGCCGACAGCAAAATGGATTAAGGAAACGACAATAGTTTTTGAATAAGTTTGGGATTCAAACAGATGAGATAAAGAATCATAAAATGTTTCAAACTAAAATTGATACTGAGCAACAAGTCAAATCTCTGTTACTAACTGGTATAAAAGAAAAGGACTGATATTTTACATCTTCATTGGCTAGATATTGAAGCCATACTTACTGGTGGAACATTATTCATTGTTTTCGTATTTTACAATCTTGTGAGAACCTTTGCTCCAAATTGGAAACTCAACTGAAAAACTATAACGCTCTGTGGGGAAATGATAACTCCATTAGTAAGATGAAAGCGTAGACAAACTGTTCGAGAATCGCGACAGAAAAGGCATATATTTTGTGAGAATCATAGAGAGTTGACAGGAAAGCAGGAGACTACATAACATCAGAGAAAATTGGCTGACATATATATTTAAAAAAATACATATATATAAATTAAAAAATGTGAAATCATTTGTTGTGGAAAAAAACTGCCATTTATCCCAAAAAGCATTTGTCATAAGTAATCAGAGTTCTCCTGACTGCTAACACATTTAAGAAATTTAAATCTAAAAATATATTTAATACTGCCTAGAGGTTCCATGTAGAGCTGTGTGGAAAATAGCAGCTGTCAGCCTTATTCTTTAATAACATAATAGAAAGAAGTAACAAATGTTTTATTAAATTGTTCTTTTTCATAATTTTTGTATTGGTATAGCAACACATTTTATAATAGTGATACCGATATATAAAGATATTTCATAGAAACTCTCTCCCTCTTAGCATCTATAATCGTATGTTTTATTAGTGAAAATAACAAATACTTTCTCTGTTGAATGCATACGGGACGTAACGCATGTTTTAGGACACACCGAATGGGTAGAACGCAGCTTCTGAATATTTAAATTAATTTGTCAGTCTTAAGTCGGATAAATTTGAAGACTGTTTTTAGACATGACTACAGACATTACATCAAGCTGCAAGAATGACTTATGTTCGCTGAAGAATCTTGAAAACAACGGCTTTAATCCTTACCACTCTTTCACTAATTTCGTGAAAAACATCCAGAGTAGCAACTAAATTAGGTGGTTAGGTGGAACTGGGTGTCCTTGAACTCGACTGCAGCCGTTTCATTTTTCAAGTTTTGATTTTGTTCTCCATCAACGAGTCTGTTAAATGCTGTTCCGGCGTCCTGGTGCCTCATGCATACTAAAATCAAATTTCCTCGTTCTGGTGACGCGGGAGAACTCGTACAATACAGCATTTAAATTTTTATGTGCATTGGGAAGACATATATGGTAAATAGCTTGGAGACTGCTTTTAGGTATGACCATTTTACGCAACTCTAAACTATAAAGCATAATGGAGCTAGCAGCGTCATTTGAATACGTGAACTCACATGAATCAGTAATGAGTTAGGAAACAGGTCAAGGTTATCACACCATGCAGTTCCTTGGATGGAATCTCTGATACAGGTAACTAGGAAATATATACTTCAACAACCGTTAGTGGCAAATCCTTTCAAAAAAACTTTGATTCGATAAGCTGAACCGCTAAAAATATAATATTGGATTGATACATCTTGTGCAGCTTTGGTAGTTAACTACTTGCTTATTTTTTTTAAAAATCAGATTTACTTAGGCAATGCTCGGGAAAAAAGTTTCCAAAACAATGAGTTTTTAAATCTGGTGAATTTATGCAACCTTTCGACATTTTTTCCCTTAGAATAAAAAATAAACAAATGAAGTGATAGTACTGCGGTCTCAAAAATATTTCGATGTATTATGTTAATTGTAACTATAATCGATGAAAACATAAATTGAGTTGCATTAGAAATAACGAAAACAGAAAAAATCATACTAGACGAAAGGTGTTCCACATAAATATGTAACCTGTCGTGATACAGCAGAACGGTTTTAAGATTTGAAATCGGCACGGAAAACTGCATTACAAAATGTAAACATGATTTTAGATGTCTAAAGCTTGTTGGTATGTGTTATTAAACTTACATTAAGCTGTCAAGTCTATGGTTTCGAATAATGCTAGATAGTTGCAAACATAAGTTGTTATATTTCCAGTGTATGCTCCATTCAGTCACGATAGAATACACACTCTTTTGAACTAATCACTCAAGGTAAGATGATATCAAGACGTGTGCTTATGGTGGTGCATGTATTTGTAGAACTCGCAGCAAGAATATTTATAGTACTGTATATTTACCTAAACTGTACAACGTGTATAAAATTTGCTTCTCATACAATTGCGATGAAGATGTTGATGCTATATAAATACAAAAAAACATGATTAGTGGATCGAAGAAAAAAAGTAGTCAAGTAAAACCATCATTACGTATGCATTTAACACTTCCTCTGTAAGGATAAAAGTAATGATCTACAAAATCAAATATTTATGGTATTCAATAAGACTTTCTTCGTTCTTATTCTAATAAACTTGTTTTTGGTACGCATGTTTTCGATACGCATGTTTTCAATTTTCATTCTCCTAGAGATCATGTGACCTAAAGAGGTTTCGTTAATCTGACCAAGCTCTTTAGATGATTCAAATGTAATAATAGAGCAAGATTCTAGATATATTATTTCTAATCTTTATTGATGCTATGACATCATTATAAACGCGTAGGGTCAGTAATTAATGAATGTGCTTAATACGCCATGTATTATACCTAAAACCTTTATTACAAGAGAAGCTTGACTAATATAAAATTACTAGAAACCATCTTTTATCAAGGTTTCATTAAAAAAACTGCGATAATTATAATTGCTTAAGCTTTTATAAACACTATTCCTTTATCGACCTTCTATAAATCTGGTGGTACTTATTATACGAAATTTTCAGCAAGCAAACCATAACCATATAAAACTGCTAAAATTGTCATTTTCGTGCCCGATTTTGTTATGTTTAAAAAAAGAAAACACCAAATAACCGTTCCAATTTTTTTTTTAAAATACTGTTTAGCCTTATAGCTATTCAGCAAAGTTTGCATTTCTTAATGTTTATTTTAACTGAATATTAATCTTTTCAAGCGTAATTAATGATCAAAATGAAAGGATTATACAGGGAGGACACAACATTCAATTAAAACCATCCACGCCTCAAAACAGAATCAAACCAGCGACTTCTGCAAGGCGAAGCCAGCACTCCCGAGGCCCGTATATTGTACTATGTATCATAGAATCTGAGGTCGAGTCTTTTTTATTTTGTTTTTGTAAATGTAGATTACATTTAGTACATTTCCTTCGATCCCATCTGAGTAAAATATCGGAGTTGAAACAGTGCATATCATTCTTAACATAAGAAATAACAGTTCCAAAACACCGATAGCAGGTTAAATAATTACCATCCCAAAATACATAGTTTCTAGTGTTAATAACAAACAAGTATCCCTAAACAAAAACAAAACAAAAAAACAAAAAACACTTCACCAATAACTGCGAAAAGTTTTGTTGTCTTGTCCAGGAATTCATCCCTATCTGTGCAACAGACAATAGTTGTAATCTTTCTGGACATTATATTTATTACTACTTTCAAAGCTATACATATCAGAGTTGAGGATAAAGAGTTCAGAATTTTCTTCTACAAAGAAACGTAAATAGAATATGCATTGAATTGGTGATGTAGGTGTTTAAACAGATTTCTCCAAGATGTGGATTTACCCCGCAAACAGCTGTTAAAGGACATTTTTGTAACTTTCGGTGCTTGTGAAGATTTCCCAAGAAGCAGATGTCATAAGTGAAAATTGAACGTAAATTTGTATACTGTAGTAACTTACCTGTTTCTATACCATATACCATAACTGTTATTCTTGATGGAAAGCTTCTTTAGAATGGCTGAATGTGATTTTTAGAGTTTAATTGTTATTTACGTTTATGCCAAGGATTTTGTATTGATTGCTTACTCTTCAGACGTCGCATTACAGACATACTAAAAAAAATGACATGTATCAGGAACTGCAGGGTACCAACAATGGACTTCTGAGTTACCATGTAAAAATGTACATAGTTATCTTCTGAGATACGATTCCCAATTTTCAGTATGTAACACCACTTGTATTTACAACTAACAAGGAAACACATTGCTGTGGTTTAAACCGTAGTCCTGCCAGTCTAAGAAGGCCATAATGTTCTAATTTATGTAATAGAATATTGTGAGCGACAAAATCGAAGGCCTTTGTTACGTTACAGATCATTCCTAGAGAATTTACTTGTGCTTTTTTCAATATATGTAGGAGTAAACATTGCATGCTCTGTAAATTATTTAGTTTAAACCAAACTAAAACATAATTAATCACTATGTGTACTTGCATATAGCCATTTGCACATTTCTTTTTCGAGTATGCTGCCACAAATGATATGGATATTTAGTTCTCAGTCTGTCAGCTGTCATCCTTCGTATAAATTGATCTGATAATTAAAATCTTGAATGAGTTAAGAAACACATCTCTTCTAAAATAATGAATACAAAAATACACTAATGTGAAAGTTTAAGGACGTAGTAACAATCGCATGCGTTGTCACAGCCAAGTAACACAGCTCAATGGAAGTTGAACCACACATGGAAAGAACGGGTACAAAATGGCACATTAGGAACTAAAATAAATACGCGATTAGACAAACAGAAATGACACTATTATACACAGACAATAAGTTACTGAAGTCAACGGTACCAATGGTGGTCCCCAGAACGTTACTGAAAGGATGAAAATGGTCCTTGAAATGGTTTGTGATCACCACGGACAGCAATGCATGCTCTGCAAGGTGCTCCCATACTGGCTACATGGCTGTTAAGGAGCTACTGCGGTAGGGCGTTCCATTCCTCGAACAGCGTGGTTGACTGTCGTTGGTGCATTTGGACGTGCTGCACTAAGCCACCCACCCTTACGTATCCCACACGTGCCTGACGGGATTTAAGTCGGGAGAACTGTCAGGACAAACACTTCGACGAATATCCTCTCATTCCATTATTTCCTCTAACTGATCTGTTTGACGCGGCCACGCATTGCTATCCATAAAAATGAAGTCAGGGCTGAGTGCACACATCAAAAGTCGCAGGTGGGGAAGGAGAACAGTGTCTCTATAACGTTGAATGGTGAGTGTACCGCCTTCAAAGATTTAATGGTCGGAATGTCCATGCAACATCATGATCGCCGCACCATCACACTTGAACTACAAAAACGATCATTAATATTTTGGTTCTCCGGGTGGAGCCGCGTTGATTTATTAAAACCTAACGTTTCAGCCATTATGCTGTGGCCTTCATTACAGGAACCCAACGTCAGGTTTTAAAAAATCGACGTGGCTCCACCCAGGGTGACCAATATAATACTTACGACGTCCGCGGAAGCCTACGCAAAAACGATCACGTTCTACAATTTTCATGGGTGTGTTGCGTGTTCGTACCTCATGCCAGATGTGAATACATCCCGAATTACAATTCAAACTGAATCCACTCTCATCTGAGAAGAGCACACGAACCATCTCCTCATCGTTTCGGTTCTGATGTTCTTGGCACTATCGCAAACGCTATCGCCTACCTGAGGGTGTCAACGGAGCACAACGTAATGGTGATTGGGCAAACAGACCAATCTCATGCAGTCGCCGTGCCAATGTGGAGCGGGAGATTGAGTGTCTTGCAGTCCTGTTAAATGTGGTTACAATTGCACCCCCTGTCTGAAGTGAGTCCATTCGTGCCTATTACACAAGGCAGCTGCAGTTGGCCGTTGTTGATAACCTTCTCCCTTTCAGTCATCAGTAGCTGTGGACGTGAAACAATCCTGTAAAAATACAACTCCTAGGCTACACTTGTCACATTCAGAACTTCCTCCAGTTTTCCAATCATTCTTCCATTTTTGAAGTAATCAAAATGTTGCCTCCGGGACATGTTTTAATGAAGAACATCACTGCAATGTACCGTAACGGCTCACTGATTGACCTACATTGTCTAGACCCAATCATTCAACTGCCTCGTGTTGCGGGGCCAAACACATTTGGCGTTATAATCGCACTGACCTCACTAATGTAACGTCCAGCTTTCAGTGCACGTGTCGGAGATCTCTGGCAAAATTCTACCGCGCTTTCATTCATTTTCATCAAGAAGTTAATGTGTTATGTTACTCGTACTTTATGTTTCTCGTTCTTAAGTTTTGCACATCAGTGTATGACTGAGAAATCTGCAAATTCTGATATTACAGGGTTTGAGCAAACATCCCTTCGTAAGGAATCTGCGTCAACAGTGAATTTTTTTTTTTTTTTTAGGTCTTCAGCAACTGTCAGCAAGTATTTATTGAAAACAGATTCTAAAGATACTGAGTAATTTACATTTTTTTTAATCATAATGTTTGAAATTACTTGTTTATGTTCGAAATTTTCATTCTAAAATTTGTTGTTAAATCACTTTTTGCAGTTGTTTAAATTGTTGTTAATTCGTTTTTTAAATTGTTGTTCAATTTAGACATTTTTCTCCGTTGTTGATATGAATTATGGTTTGCAAGGTTATGTGACTACATGGCATTAACGAAATTAACAATATAAAAACAGCTAAGAGACAAGTGTTGCAGGTTGCGATCCCACAATTTATGTTAATGGTACAGCATAATTCGTGTGTATGTTTGTTTTTAACGTGTTGTTTATTAGACTAATGGTACGGTTCTTGGGCACTTCATAGCACTAAGTTATCATATTACGTAGGCCGACATGAACCAATTTCATTTCTTCTTCTTATTTATACCTTATTATTTTTAACATATTTATTATTATTGTTAATAATAATTTTTATATATTTTCCAACATACGCTTAACCTGCAACAATACAAACCAATACAAAAAAAAAGAGAAAATTTTTGTTGTATTCAGATTAACATTGTAAATAACTTCTTGGCCCAAATTTGATTGCCTCGCATAATTTCAAGCACGTGTTATTATTTTGCTGTCACTTCGAAATGTAGTGTTTAAGTAAAGAAGATAGAACGGGAATACAAATTCAGGGAAAACATAGATTCAGTTATTCATACAATAATGGAAACGTAAAATCGGAATATTGTTGACGCTTTTTCCATAAGGTCGTTAAAGCTGGGTGAGCATTGTGAATTAGGAACGGGAGGGAAATTGGCCGTGTAACCGTCTTCTCATTCAGCCAGAGTGATTTCTGAAAAGCATGTAAAACGAACATCTGAGCTGCCTGATAGTGAACCATGTACACTACCGCTGATCTAACAAGATAGATTGGAGAAAGAAATGGTATGGAAGGAAGGACAATATACATAAGTAAGACATTAAGAAAGCTCAGATTTCGAAAAAAGGGGATATACAGCCAAATGTTATTGACAGTGTATGTGAGTGTACTGAAAGGTTAAAACAAAAGAGAAAAAATTGAAACAGTAGTAAGAAGTTCATACAGTATCTGTTTACTTATAGAAATGCACTGCAGGTGAATACTATAGCTTGGAGTGATTCCCCTCAACTCTCGTACTATAAGAAATTAAGATCTGACAATGCGCTTCCTGCGTTCCGCAACGACGAGATTAAAAAAAATGTCTCAGTAATTTAAAAAAATTGATAATATAAAATTACACTAATATTTCTTTATGATGAACTCCTGTGATTTTAAAAGGAGGAAGTAATATTCTCTGAGGTTTGTTGGTGACATACAAATTCTTTCTCTTACATTAATGGGATGAAATGAAGGTTGTTATAACTGTTCATTTTCTGAGAGCACTGATGTTGCAATATCATACTGTAGGCACATGTGAACAAAGTGGTTAGGAACTGAACTCTAACTGCTATTATACACAACAGACGTAATCGTCACTTGAAGATGAAAGTTCCAAACATACTGCTTGGTATACGGAAACTTCTATATAAAAAACTAAAGAGAAGACAGAGGTGTAGTACTTCTCCATTCTAATATTCTTTAATTAACAGTGGCTGTGAAGTTGTCCACATGGAATTAAGAATTTCTACTGTTAAATTCATTGATAAAATGTCAAACAAACGTTGGCTGGGTAGGAAAAAGCGACGAAGTAGCCTTCATTCTACATCTTTCTTTTCCGAATCTAGTTGGTATATAAATGTTTTAAAGGCGTTGTTACCCGTCTTATGTTTCAACTACTCTTTGAAACTGACACTAGTTCGGTAGATTTTATCTTCCAGGCGCACTTCAATATAGTTCACAAAACTTTTCTGTAAACAATATTTCAGGTGTTGCTGCCAGAGCGTGCATGGGCAGACTGTTTAATTAACAGTTATATATAGAAAACATCGCATAAAATGCATAATTGCATCGAGAAATCAGTCTAGTGTAAATTGAATTATTTGAACACATTGTCACCAAGTGTAATAGGCCAATGTTGCCCTGTCTTGGCAACTAAATGATGAATTTCCATATACGTTAGAGTAAAAATATTCAATGTACCCACACAACGGTAAAATCAACTGCTGTTTTCGTAACGTGCATAGATTTTATAATGATTACTGTGGGAACATATCAATATGCTTCATATGATCAAAACCTATACAGCGATTTCTTGGGGAAATGTGAAATTATCGTAAGTTTCGTTCAATTCAGTTACTTATTTTTTGCGCGATATATATATATATATACACGGACGGGTCGCGGGGTACTGTGTAAGTTGCCAAATGAACAACAGTGTCGTATACGAGCTTTAATTTTGCCTTATCCATGCACACAGAGACAAAACATTAAAACTTACGACTCTGCCGTCATATCTATAACTTATTGGGGAAAAAGTATCTTATATGTTAACTGCTGATATAAGCTATCATTATGTGCAGTTTATTTGAAATTCGTTCTTAGCTTTTGCGTGATGCATGAAAAGAGAGAAAGACGTCCTAAATTTACTATTTTTGCTTCTGTAACATAGAGAAATATGTAAATTACGGGTATAAGAAGTAATTTATATGTTAGGCGGTGACATAAGCTACAACTGCTTCTTTTTATTTTATTTTTTTTGGTGATGATTGGTGCTTATGGTATATAACCAGTTTATTATCTTTTGCGTGATACTCGCACACACTGAAAAAATTTCCGTAATTTATGGTTTTAGCATCGTCAGGAAATGTGTAACTTTCGGGATAAAAACTATTGTGTATACCAATAAATAATATTAGTTATTACTATGTGTAATTCTGTTCGTTAGGTTTAGCCTGATATGTAAGCTACACAAACAAAAATTGTTAAATTTATGTTTTGACGAATGTATAAACGAATCTCATCGCGATAAAGTATCCTATATGCTAACTGGTAATACATACTATCGTTGTATGTAGTTTAATTAAAATACATTCATGCGTTTTTGCAGATACGAAAATTCCATTTGCGATTTGACCATTGGACTATCCACCTGTTTTAGTGAAAGTTATCAAATGCATGTCTTTAAATTAACATAGATCAGATCAGCCCTAAACTGTTTGCGAGAGAAACAAATTCTGTAGTGCTGCCGTTCACAGACCGATTTTGTCTGCCCTATTTCTCTCTCTACGTGTGACGCAAAAACATGAATATAACTCAACTAAATTATGCATAATACTGGATTATTTTATTTTGCGTATGATGCTGTATGATATTTACAACATTTAACATTTATATTGTAATTATTGAACAACCTTGTTCCAAAATAAACACACATATTTATAGTTCAGCGGACAATGCCCGCAGCCGGCCACTAATACAGGATCGCCAGTCACTGGATTGTGTCATGGTGTAACGTATACGATACTTTTTATCCCGGTACGTTACGTAGTACGATACCAAAATTTTGGAATTTTTTCTCTCTCGCTGGCAATTTAATCTGTTTTAAGTAAATCTATTGACATTCGTTTCATTTCTGTAACTTTTCTTAAAATTTTTCCTTAGACGTTTCAATATATCGTTGCGATTTTAGCCTATCCAGATCCTTATCACAGTGCATGAACATAGAAGCCCTGTTTTTGATAATGTTGGTCATTGTTTCCAGAATGTTTTTTGACAAATAATTACATACTATCTTATGTTCCTTTACTTACTCATATCAGGTGTGAATTGGTGGTGCGATCTCTCCCACGCATATTGGGAGCAGTGCTATTTTCTTTTAGTTAGGCACCTGTTGCATCCATGAATGTTGTGATTATATCCCGCGTTATTTGGATGTATTCCGTTGAAGTCTGGGCTATGTAAATATCGTCTGCGTATGCTCTGCATGTAAATTTGTACCCATTCATATCTATGCCTATTAAATTTTGGGTGGCATTACTCGAGGAGTGGTTCTGTTGCCAGTACGTATAGAAGCACTGATACTGATTAGTGGACTTCCTTGTCACAAAGACAGACTGGTAGGTCATATTTTGAGACATGCTGGATTGGTTAATTTGCTGGCGGAGGAAACAGTCGAAGGTAACAACTGTAGAGGAAGACAGAGTTTAGAATATATGAAACAGATAATTGAGGACGTGGGTTGTAAGGGGTATGTAGAGATGAAGAGGTTAGCACAAGATAGGAGGGGATGGAGGATTGCATCAAGCCAGTCGAAAGACTGATGACAGAAAAAAAAAGGATTTTGAAATATGTTTTCGTAATGAATTTCTTTATTACTTCACCGAATGGGCAGCCTATGCCTTTATGTTCCATTTTTAAGAGGTAGTTATGCTCAATTCGATTATATGCGAGAAATAGTAATGCTTATGTAGTGGCTTTTTCCTCGTTTATACTTATGATATCCCGGTATTCGCATACGGTATTCAACATGCTGCGTCCTGGGATGGTTCTGGTTTGATGAGGTCCTAAGATTTCCTTCATAAGGGTTCCAATCAAGATTTGGGGATTTTTGTTAGTATTTTAAAATCTGAATTTAACAAAGTTATTGGTCGTATTTCGTTGATATGTTTGATTTTTTTTTCGTAGCAATGGCCAAAAATGCATGTAAACTCAAAAGATAGCCCATCCGGCCCCGGGAATTTCCATCTTGCAGCCTTGTTTATAGATGTTTCAATTTTACCCTGGTCAAAAATCCTTTCTAGAATTGCCGAATATTGCTGTGTTACCAGAGCTGGATATTAACTTGGTGATTGCCTCAGTACTGTTTTGATGGACTTAAAAATATTTTTATAATGTGAAGCAAATTTCTTTAATTATATCTCTGCCGTGCTTAACGTTTTCACCATATTCTTTAATTATATTGGTTATTAAAGTTTTTCTCGTTACTGTGCTACTTATTAGGTGGTATAAGGCTGCCGTTTCTTTGGTTGCAATGTCTGCTGGTTTTGACGGTGTCAGGAGATTTTTTTGTGTGCATATTTTGTAAAGATAGGATCTTATCTTTATATTTTTTATATCAATGATTATATTGGACTTTTAACATAATTCTCTAGTAGTATTCTATTGTATTTTTACCAACACTTCTTTTGTGCCCCATAGGAGATTAGGGTGCGTTTTAGTTTCGGTTTCACATGTTCTATCCACAATATTAGTGAGCTTTATTTATTTATTTTGCAGTTTATGATACATTCGTCCCGAGACCCATGATTTCTTCGCCTAGCCCCGGTTCTTCAGGCATAGAGGTGTTACATTTCCGGTACCCTTCCTCTTGGCTAACTAGTTGTCCCTGCATGTTAACAGTGCATTGCATGCTGTTATGATCCGAGAAGCTTAGAGGAAAACTGTTTTGAGTTGTTGTTTTGCCTCTGAGAGTATCCGTCACGCAAAATTCTGTCGAGTCGCATGTGTAGGCTGTGGCATTTCCACGTCTGTATTCCCAAATGCCATGAAAGTCCATCCCTTGGATGAGGTTTGTCAGCTCCGTCGCTTCCCATATTTATTGCGCCTTTGCTATTCCGCAATAGGTAAAGTAGTTCTTGATTATTCCTTCGTAGCCAGGTATGTTTAGTTCTATACAGGTTACCTCTTGTAGCATTGCAATACCAATACTGTTTTGTTTAATACAATCCGCTAGACATTTTATTTTGAGTGGCATAATTATTCGATTCATGTTTATCGTTGCAATGCTATAACCTTAACTGGCTGTCATTGGTTATTGTACGTCCTGTTAGTGCCTTTTTATACTTCCTCGTACCAAATTTCTTGTTCTTCCATTCTCGCTTTCGTTGTTTCGTTGTTATTTTTTTTATTTAATCTGAAAGCAGTGTAATATTTAAACAGAGTTTTGAGATATTATTAGAATAAAAGATGCGAATATAATATAATTATTTTATTTGAAAATTTATCCGCAATAAATGTGTAGGCCTAATCTTTTATTGGTGGTGGAATAGCAACACAGTTTTGGTACCTAGTGCTCCTGGAGTATAAGCTGCCGTTCCTTTTCTGACGCTAACCGCGCATATACCGGAACTAAGCACACTTTCACAACGCGGGTAATTTTCGGCGTGTCCGTCCATGCGATCCGCTCTCCAACCGTGAAGAATGGACTCGATGGCCTCACCGACCTTGCTCGAGTTGTCTGTACGTACCTTGCCTGGGGCAACGCCACGATATGCCGGCCCCGCCACGGGAGGAGAAAATTGCATTGTGCATAAATTGCCTCAAGATACCGCCCTTTGTGGGTAACAAAAGGAAGCATCAGCGACGCCAGCACGCTTTGTCTATTGGCAGCGTTGAAATGCGAACAAGTAGACGATGGAGAAAATTATGTTACGTTATTGATCGACAGAAGAGTTTTTAAATTTGGGATGCAACTCCAGCAACACAGTGACCTGAATATGTATTAATTCAAATTCGTTCACAAATTTTTCTATAGTTTGTGACGAAATAGTGTTGGTTGAAGGACCGACTAATGTCTGAAATTTTACAGTACGATATTTATATTTGTTCTATCTGTGGTTCCGGAAGCCTAAGGGCTACCACGATGTGCTTATTTTGTAGGTTTTCTGGTTCGAATGCAGATGATATGGCTGGTTTTATCATTCAAGTATTGTGTTTGCTACCATACTGCATAATGAATACAACAAATATCATAAATACACTTACCGATACAATAGGAAAACACTGGTATCTCTGCTTGGCAGTATAGCCGCAATGTGACAAAAAAAAATAACAAAACAATCACATTGCGAAGGTCCCTTGAACATAATAAGAGCTGTCTCATAAATTCTTTCCAGAATACTACATTTTTCTCATGGCTTATAGCAGGAATTGAGAGCCTGCAGTTTTTTTGTTTCTCCGTAATTCTGCATCTCCACAGTACAGATCGAAGGGATCCATTATTTGCCTCTTTCTACAATTACATTTCCTGTTGGATGTCAATGTTTCCATCTGATATTAATTATATTAAAGGCTGACTATCTAATTCTCTGAAGAAATATTGTATTCTATTTTAAACATTGCTTGACACTTTGGACAGTACTTACAAGTGAGTGAGTGGTAAGGCTTGGTCACAGCATTTGATAGGTTCAAATCCGGTCATCCAGATTTCGTTTTTCCGTGGTTTCGCGGAATAACTGCAGGAGAATGCCCCAGATGATTTCTTCAAAACGCTATGACCATATTCCTTGTCTCCAATCATCTTCCTCCTCTAATTGACTCGACGTTGACGAGACGTAAAGCCCTAAGTATATCTGAATCACTCCATCTTAATGAATGGAAGATTTTGGAGTGGCCGAAGTTCCCCAGATCATTCAGCATTCCGCAATTGCTGGAAATACTGCAGTGGCAGACATATTAATTGAAGTCGTTATTATGAAATTTTAATTATGCTCCCGCCGAATCGTTGTTGTTTGACCTTGATTTTGCTACTCGGTGATCTATTACTATATGCTAGATTCCCGCTTTTACATGGAAAACGGCAGCGGCCTGACGTGTATGACATTGCTGTAAATCAGAGAGTTTGTCTTGGCAACACTCTTAACAGCTTTTCTTCGGACCATTCATCTGTACTATTTTACGTCGACGTTTGGGATTGCAGCCAAAGATTTGACCAGTTTCGGATTACAAGCTGACCATCTAGTGCTGGTTTAGGAAAGGCGTAGCGACCAAACTGGAAATTGAGCGGACGGTAATGTTGAGGAGTCTCTAAGATTCATCACTAACTCCATAAATTAAGCTACAAGAGCGTACAAACCGTTGGTCCACCTACGCATGAAGCTATCCTGCCAGCTTGCTCAAAACATGCACAAACATTTGATATACAAGAAGTGGAAACTAACGAGGAACCTTGCTACACGCCGCCTCTTCAATCAAATGGAGAGCTGAAGACAGCACTTGTACAACATCGAAACCATGAGTGTTCCTCCTGTGTTGTAATGCTGCGAGCAGACGATGGCAGAATGTGGAAGGAAACTAGGCGTCTCACCCACCGGAGGAAACTGGTATCAAGGTGAACGAAGTCTTCCATTCCCAATAGAAGACAAAAATAACTTGCTCGGATAAAGCTTTAAGAAAAACTTCCAGCCTGTTGGTGACGACGTTGATGACAACCACATTATCACATTATGTCCGTCTGCGGATGTACATGTCAGTGGAAGACAAGAATGACATCACAGATTCACAGATTCACAGATGCTGGAGCGCTAGAGATAGCCAGCTGCATTACCGGGCTGCAACCACGAAAGGCAATCGGGTACAAAAAAAAAAAAAAAAAAAAAAAAAAAAAAAAAAAAAAAAAAAAAAAAAAAAAAAAAAATCGGGCACACCGTAATCTACCATCTTAAATACCATCCTGCACAGCCAGACTATCCCGAAAGCTTGAAAGCATTTAGTCGTGGTCAGGATCCATAAGGCTGGAAGAGAGCCAATCATTCCCCAGCACTACCTGTCCTGTAAAGGGAGAAGTTACTGTGGTTTGGTGTTGCCTAACGTTTTTCGGGCATTCGACTCAGTCTGGGACGCCAGACTGCTTGCTTTACAAGCTGTAGGATGGAGGTTTGCTTGGACCCTATGTGAAGCTGATTCGCAGCTACCTTATGAGGCACAACTTCTGTTAGGGTTGGCGAGGCCCTGTCAACATGATGGCGCATTCGTGCATATTTACCAGCGCTCAGTGCTGGGTCTTGTTTTGTATACCCATTAGCCAGCCGACATCCAGCACCTGCGAATGTGAACATGGACCTGTTCTTCGCGACCATATAGCCACTAGACGATTTCAGGAATTTATGCAGCAGACGTAAGCTTGGGCTAGGAGGTAGTGAGTAAGTACAATTTCTGCCAAGACGCAGGCGATTTTGCTGACGTCTCGGAAGGCGTATACAGTAAGTACCACATCCGCAAATTCAGATTAGAGGTGAAAATATTCCCTGCGCACCAACGGCTCGTTACCTCAGTGTGACACGAGACTGCAAGTTGACCTAGAGAACTCAAATCCAGTAAATCAGACAACGGTAAGTGTTCGGGTTCACGCTCTTTACACAACACTTAACCGGTTATCCTCGTTGGTACACAATCTAGCAGTTGCCATTTACTACACCCTGATTAGATACTTGAGTACGCTTGCCACGTCAGGAGATACACTGCTATTTTTCACTTGGGAAGGCTGCAAGTAGGGCTGAACAGAGCACTAGAGTTTGCACTATATCTGTCCAATCATTTCACCACTGACGCAGTGCACGGGGTATCGAGAACAGCGAAGCTCTTCTGAAGATTCCGGCAACATGGCCTCAAATTCTGAACGCAGCACTTCGCTCTGCCAATCCACTGGACATTTGTCTCGATGAATGTGGAACTGCCACTGACAAACACAACAGACCATTTGGTGGTGATGGAGCGATAAGACTAATAAATAACACAACAAGACAACCAACAGAAAATTAAGAGATGTGAAATCCAGGAAAGATTGAGGGAGTAAATGCTTTAGGACAATAACTCCCCAAAAACAACTGACGAATATGGGATGCAAAGTAATGGGTGTGGTGAGTTTGTATTTCATGCCATGTAAAATAATTTCACCACTATTATTCGATTGTTATTGAATTACATATTTTACACTGGCCGAAAACTTTTTTTAATTTATTGTATTTGGCTTTATAAGTCAAGGGTTGTATAAAACAAGATGATTTCACCTTTATCAGAAATTGCATTTAGAACAACAGATTAGAGGTAAGTTTCACCAGAGGTCTTTTTTTTATTAAATTAAAAAGTCTTTTACGTATCTGTTTTTAGCATTTGTGGGTATTTCACTTTAAAAGTGATGACATATTAGTAAAATGTACTAGTAACTATAATCTGCTAAGGATTTCGGCAGCAGCTATGCTCTTCAGTAATGAATTTAATCTTTTTTGTGTCTGAGGAAAACCAGGAAGTGTTTTATTACTCGTATTGGAAAAACCTGTTTTGTTTACTGAAATTTGCTGAAGTTGGATTTTTTTATATTTTTTAATATTTTTTATAAAAACTTTGTTTTATTGTTGGTAGTTTGCTGGATATTACAGAAGTTAGGAATTTTCATAAAGGATCTATGTCTTATTATTTGTTACTTGTGACACGAAATGTAGCTATTAAGGATGAGGAAGACCATACATTAAAGTGAAATGGAAATACAGTGTTTTTACACTACCAAATGTTTTGTCTGTGATTTATAATGGTGTTAAAAGCGGTTATTTTCTATGCATTTATCTTTTGCAGGGATTTTTCTTGTAAAGGTTAAATAACAAAGATTCTCATCAATGTTTTTCGCATTTACACAAGAAAGTCTCTTAGTCAGAAGTTATGCTGACTTCCTGAAACAAGCATTACAGAAGAAAAGGTGAATAACCGAGGATATGTAGCACACACGGGGGCTGCTGAGTCAGCAGCTGGCGTCACCATATGGACATGAGGCTATTGCGTGGGGGTTAGTAATTGGCTTCAACCTTTCGAGGTGATTACTTAATAGTAGCCATACGTCTGTGGCCCTGTGGTTAGGCTTAGATTAGGGATGATAGCGGTGGCAGTATTGCTTTCACCGACGCTCAGATGAGCCAATGGAAGTAAACGATCTCATACGGCAATATACGGATATGAGTGACCATCTGGGATAGTTCAGTTGCCGGGATGCTACGGCCATCAGTTTTACATAGAAACCGCCCACCGACTTAATGAAACTACGTTTCCTAAAATTTGATATATTTCTAAAAGTTTATAATATCGTTTATTCACCTAATCATTTTTTGCTGTATCTATTTAATTTAATAGCATATAATTATTTTAATTCTTTACAACAATAAAAAACAATGTTCTTTAAAAGTTTTTTGTGCGTAATTCGCATTTAATGTACATGAGTAGTATATTTCATAACAATAATATAAATAGCCTGATAGCCATAAAATGTTTGCATATTTATTCCGTTTCAAGGTCTAGTTCATCATCATTCAATATTAGTACTGCTGTTCTTTTTATAGTTTAGCGTAATTATTTTACAAGAATTAGAAATATGTACCACATCGCTTCTAATTTATTACCAGGTGCACAAGCTGATATAAAATGCGTTTGCTGGGCCACTTTTCTTGCCTCCCTAATTTTTCATTGATCCATTATCCCCATTTTTAACCAATATCGAAAAAGGAGGAGGTTACCGATTTAAACAACAAATTTTTTTGTATATAGGGTATACCTCCAAAGTGCTCCCATAAGAATTTCATTGAGAAACCACCCCTTCTACCACTTTACACCCCTTAATTTTTATACAAACCCACATTTTTTATCCGATTTCGATGGAACATTGGACATGTATAGTCAAAAATAAAGAGAAGAATCAACTTTTGGTTTGAAAAAACTGAACCCCTCTCCCCCTATCCAACCCCCATAATTTTTGGGAATGTTTTTATTCAAAGCTACAGCCGAATCCATTTACCTGATCTCAATTAAAGTTGGCATATACATGTAATTTTTCAGGAAGAAGGTTTATGATCAAAACAAGTGAAAAACCACCCCATCTTACCCTTTACACCCCTCAATTTTATACAAACCTACATTTCTTATCTGATTTTGATTGAACTTGGCACATGTATACTTTAAAATAAAGAGAAAAATCCTGTCAACATTTGGTCTGCCAAAGCCCAACCCCTCTCTCTCCTTCCACCCACTTAATGTTTGTCATTGTTCTTTATAAAAAGCTATAGTCGACACCACTTGACCGATAACTATGAAAGTTGGAGTTTATAGGTATTTTTTCTCGAACAAAGTTTCTCACAAAAAATCCAAAAACCATCCCCTCTCCTCATTAAGCCGCTTAATTTGTATACAAACACACAGTTTTATCCGGTTTAGATAGAACTTAGCAAACTTTTACTATAAACAAAGACAAAAATAATGTCAACTTTTGGTTTGCAAAAACTGAACCCCTCTCCGCATTTCCACCCCCTTGGTTTTTGTCAATTTTCTTTTTAGGAAGCTACAGTTGACACCATTTGACCGATCTTTATGAAAGTTGGCACATAAGTGTATTTTTATAATGGAGAAGATTTCTGACAAAATAACCCAAAACTACCCTAGATCCCCCTTTTACATCCCTTAATTTTTGTACAAACCCACATTTCAATCCGATTTCGGTGGAACTTCGCATTCATATACTTTAAAACAAAGAGAAAAATACTCTCCACAGTATCACAAAAACGCAAACCTTATCCTCCTTTCAACCCCTTTAATTACGGTCAATGTTCTTTATATAAAGCTACTGTTTCTATCTGATTTTGAAGGAAGTATGCACATGTATACTTCAAAATAATCAGAAAAATACTGTCTACATTTGGTTTAGAGAAGCCAAACCTCTCTCCCCATCTTCCTCTTCCCATCCCCTTAATCTACGTAAAGCTACAGTTTCTATCCGATTCTGAAGAAAATTTGCACATGTATACTTTAAAATTTGTGTTTAAATTTGGTTGTAAAAGCCCAATCACTTTTCCATTCTTCCCCCATCCCTCCTAATTTTCAATGTTCTTCATAGGCACCCACAGGTTTTATAAGATTACGATGGAACACTGCGCATTTATACTTAAAAACAAAGAGAAACACAGTGTCTACATTCTGTTTTCAAATCCCAACCGCTGACTCCCTTACCCCATTTAATTTTAGCAAATGTTCTCTACACATAGCTACATTTTTTATCTGGTTGCGATGGAACTACGCACATGTATACTTTAAAACAAAGAGAAAACTACTGTCTACTCTAGCTTTACAAAAACCAAACTGCTTGTCGCATTACAGCCCTTATTTTCTTTTTTATACATACCTACATTTTCTATCTGATATAAATAGAAATTTACACATGTATACTTTAAATCAGTCAGAAAAGACTACAAAAGCTACATTTGATCTACAAAAACCTAATACCTCTTCCCCTTTACCCCTTTACCCCTTTTTAATTATTTCATAATGTTCTTTACAAAAATCCACTGTTTTAAATCATTTAAGCTAATTTTAAGTAATGAGAGAATATTCATAAAATAAATGTCTCCTAATTTCTCAACGTATACGTCTGATTTTAACTTGGACTCCAAGCTTTCACCTGTGAAAACCAATAAAAAAATCTATTTTTTTTTCTGTGTGATGCCGGAACAAACATATATAGTCCAGAGACAGATTTGTGTATGTGGCATGTATTAATGCCCAGATGTTACATGTTTCGATTATCGAGCAGCAGCTTTAACGGATGTTTTGATTGGGTCGACACACAGCATGGGCCAAAATGTAAACTGACATTCCTTAACACAGCATCCAGTTCATCCCGTGATGAAATTATTTGGGGTATATAAAAACAGACTATTTTTTGAAAGCAAGCGCTTTAAGCACTGAGTTACGAATAAGTTGGCAAAATGAGAACTGCTGCGACATATTTAAAATACAAAACAAACTATAATACCACTAAAAATTTAAAAATAAAATAATTGTTAAAAAAACAGCAACATGAAAACCGCCTTCATAAAAAGGATACTAAAAATTATAAAATAACTTTATACCATGCTTATAAGAAAGAAAATATAACTGGACAATATTTTACATGACTGTTATTTTTACATTAATTAGTTATTTTTGGAGTGGTGCCAGCCAAAGCAAGAAAAACTAAAAGATAAAAACAATAATGAATAACAATAATACATAAAAATCATGTTACTACTTACCTACAATTAATGCTAGAAACATGTTTCAACAAAACTGTAACATACGAATGATACACTGATATTAAACTAACTGTAAAGCGGTTACTGCATGATGAGCCTAACAACTGACACTACAGCGCTAGAGATATGCCTGGACGACCAACGAGGCGTAGCCACAGATTAAAATACTGCCTAATTTGTTTCCCTAAACTGTCTCCCGCAATAAAGAATATCTGCCTTACTACATGTTGTAAAATAATCGGAGTTTTTGTTCGTACTCGTCGTTTCGGCTCGAACACCAAATTCAATAATTGAGACTTGACAGCTGGTACCGACTCCAAAAATAACTAACTAATGTAAAAATTTTAATAACAGTAATGTAAAATATTGTCCAGTTAGATTTACTTTTTTCTAAGCAAGGTATAAAGTTATTTCAAAGGTTTTAGTGTGCCTTTTTTAAGGCGGTTTATATGTTTCTTTAAACAATTATTTTATATATCGGCTGTTTCAAAAATGATCGGTATATTTGAAAAATCAATAAAAACTAAATGGGCAGCAACAGAAATACACCGTTTGTTGCAATACAGTAAACAGTAAATTTTCAGGCGGAAAAACTTTCGAAATTAGTAACAATTTTCAACAACAAATGGCGCTGCAGGCGATATGAAAGAGTTCGCCATTCTATAAGTTGTATTTCTGTTGTAAGCGTGTGCTGTTCTCAGATTGCAAGTTTGCTGTGAAAAAATGGTATAAAATATAGTACTTTAGATTTTCCAGACTGCAGCGCCATCTGTTGTTGAAAATTGTAACTAATTTCGAAAGTTTGTCTGCCTGAAAATTTACTGTTGTCCCAAGCATATTGCAACAAACGGTGTATTTATATCGCTGCTCGTTTGGTTTTTATTGATTTTTCAAATATACCGGTCATTTTTGAAACACCCGGTATCTATTATTGCATGTTTCTAAACATGCAGTGGGACATCTCTGTCAAAAAATCAATTCGTAGCAAAAATAGCGTGAATTTAAAAACGGAGAATAAGATCATGTTTCGCATTATGGCTTAAATTTTCGATAGAATTTGCATTGGACAAAGCACAAAAAAATAATAAAATTTATAATAACAGATGTAAAATTTATTTACAACTGTGATTAAGAATGATACTAATCAACAAAATTAATTTCTGTGAATTGATTTATTAGTTTCCAATCTTTCAATCTTATATTTCTTAAATAAACATTTACACCATTTACCACTTTAATATCATTTTTATCAATTACTTTTATATATGAATCAGTCAATGTAATTTTGATTTTTTTCATATAAATTAAATAACTTTCTAACTTCATCTTTTATTTTGCAATATGGAAATGAAAGGATTCATACCTTTTATCTTTTTCAAGCTTACTAAATTTTTAGCTCAATTGAGTTATTTTTTCTGTAAAAATAAAATCCGTTATTTAAGTAAAAAAAATAATAAAAATTAAAAATCAGCTTATAAAAATGTTCAATATAAAACTATTTTAAAAACATTTAGAATTATAAATAAAATAGGGGGTCAATATTGTAACACTTGTAAAAACTCTTTATACAAGATGTAATTCATAATATAATGAATATGTTAGAAAAATAATTTTCCCAAATTTGTTGAAGGAATGAAAAATCACAACAAAAAATATTAAGTGAATGACTTAAGGAAGATAACTGAAAGTATAACGATAATGTGGTTAGTACGTTTGTAAGTCTCAAATAAATAAACGTTAAAAATCAAACCCCATATTGGAATTAATTTAACGTATTTAACCTCAATATGAAAATATTGCCATGTGACAAGTTACGTAAAGTTATTTGCGTGCCATATATGTGCCAGAGAAAATATTCGCGTAAACACTCTACCATCGATTATCAAATAATGTTTGATCATACAAAACCCAATAAATTACAAAACAAATATAAATATAGAATTAATGCTGGAAATTATTTCTCTTGATTTTTCATATAGTTAAGGAGTAACACAAATATATGAATTTCTAAGATGTAGTTCTGGATGGTCTGTAGGTATTTAAAAAAATTAAAACTAGCATTTAATAAGTATAATCTTTTGAAAGGTTCAATTTATATTGTACGACTAAAACAAATAAGTGATAAGAAAGAAAGTAAAATAAAAAAGTTGTCTGTAATCATCAAAATCTGCTTTGTGCAGCTACTGATCATATAGATACAGTAACAAAATACATAAAATTTATAGATTAAATTGATTAAAAATTGAATAAATTATAGCATTCTTCTAAATTCGATAACATACCAAACTTTATGAAAAAAATAATTTTGATTATTAGATGAAAAAATAACACATGGTCATTAAAATTGGTAAAAATAATAAGACAAAAAAATCAATCCCTTATTCCATATAAAAGGAAGGTACCCATTACTGTTGGATTAAAAATTTATTTGGATTGACTCAAGTAAAAACAAAAAAACATAGAAAAGAAATTTTTGTGTAAAATATTTTAATTTCTAAGAATAGAACGATAAACATCAGAAAATGTATCAGGTAAAAATGAATTTTGAACTATAGGCGAAATAATGAAAGTGAAAAATAACAGCTTTCAGTGATAGTGCTATGTGTAATTTATACAGTTTTATAACAGAAGATTATTTAAAAATGATTTTTTAAAGTAATAGAAAGGAATTCAACGCTATTGGAAATAAATGTAATAGAATTTATATTGAATCATGATTCATATGCAATATCTTATCGATAAAGTCACTTTGTATTATGGAGAGAGTAGCTAACTGTTAACAGGTAGGAAGTGTGGATCCAGAAAGGGCGGGGCATGGAGTCACGCCATATTTAAAACCAGATTTGTTAGCTCTGGAACGTTTATCTTAAGGGTAGATTATTTGTATTACCATTTGTATTGTGTATAAAATACTTTTTTTTGTTTGCTAGATATGTTTGGTGTTTATGAGCCCAAACAACCTCCTGATCCCGCTTAACATGTGCATCCACACTGGCGGGTTTGAAACACGGTTGCTTGCAGCGTGTGTTTTTATTTTAGCATCAAATACAACAAGTGTGATTAGAAAGATCCAGTTGTTATTTAAGGTCGAAATACACACAAACATTTTAATGCAATCATCAAAAAGGAAATGGAACAAATTTGTCATTATATTCAAAAATATAACCCATGAAAAAATTAATTAAAGAAAAAGTATTTAAGTTTATTCAAATAAAAAATTAAAAGTAGTTCGCTATGTGAAATAGAATATCGTATAGAATATAATACATTTAAGCAACGTGATCAGTTTACAGGAAACAGGAAGCAATCATTTACTGACTTATTTAAAAATCCTAATTTAGGACCTGTTTGTTTTCAATCTGGATTCAGTTCTCCAATGTTTGTAAACTATTTACATTTTAATAGTGAAAACATTAATTCAGTTTCAATCGCTGATGAATGGTTAGTTTGAGTGAATATGTAGACAATTTAAAATGTGATTTAATGGCATTTTTGAAAATATGTCTTTATCATTAGATGAATTATGATCAAAAAGACCAAGTAAAAAATTTTGAAAAAGTAGCAATATATTATGGAAGATTTAGATAAATTTTAAGAAATTCTCATACAAACTAGATAGATAGATATGTTCACTTTGATCCCATGTGAGAATAATCTTGGGGATGTGGAACAGTACATAGTCTTATTAATAATGTCAATATTACTATATAATTGATAATATTATTACATATTGACAACAAGTTAGCTATAACCCATTAGTGTATAATCAATATCCACAGTAATCTGCAAATACAATCCCGAGTTAATTACTACTTATTATGTGGAACAGTGTATACACTTGTTACCAGCATCTAATAACCTGTTATTTTTTTACCAGCATCTAATAACCTGTTATTTTCTTACCAACCAGTTACCATAATAAGTGTCACTGAAATATACAACTACATATTATATAATGTTAGTTACTATTTATGTGGAACAGTACACACACTTATTAACAAAATGAATTATATCATCAACAACTCATAAGCAGTCAATTACTTAAAAACCTGTTAGTATGATAATTTTTCACAGAAATTTTTGAGTGCATGCTATCCCATGTTAGTTACTATATATTTGTGAAATTTTGTAAACAGTGTAATTACTTCATTTGTCAAAACTTTCAATAGAAAGAAAAACCATATATCATTTTAGTAATTGTGCACAACTTTGTCACCTTCCCCTTCCATACACCATATATACTATTTTATCAATCATTCTTAGTTTCCAAATTCCAAGAAGAAAATTCTTTCACAGAGTAAAATGGGTTCTGAAGCAAAAACTCTTTCAGTTTGGACTTAAAGTAGTTGGGTTTTCGTAGATAACATTTAATTTCTGTTGGTAAGACATTGAATAAGGAAGCTCCAGTAAATGTTATCCCTTTCTGTACAATTGACATTGATTTGTGATCCTTGTGAATATTATATTTATTCCTAGTATTATGGCTATGTATGTCAGCATTAGGATTGAAGTGTTCAGGATTTTCCACTATAAATGATAGTACGGAGTATACATATTGTGCTGGCATTGTTAGTAAACCTAGGTTTTCAAATAGATTTCTGCACGACGTCCGTTGGCTTGCTCCACAAATAGTTCTTACAACACGCTTTTGAAATTTAAATACCCTCTGTGCTTGTGACGAGTTTTATTTCAAACGAATTAAACGAAACACACACACATAATTTAGTTTATAAATGTACAAAAGTAATACGGAAAAAACTTTAACTTAAAAAATGATTTACTGCATATTTAGAAAGTGATATTTTGTTATTGGCTGATGAATTTGAAAATTTTAGGAGAACATATATAAAGGATTTTGATTCAGATCCTACGAGGGAGTATATAGCACCTGAATCATAAGAAGTATAGTTCTAAAAATGACTAAAGAACTACTTGTATTACTATATTTTTAAGATTTGATGTTAATGAACTGAAAAAGTAACTCGAAGATCGAATTTGATAATGTTGAAAACATATTAGATGCAAATAATATCTAGATCATTATAATAAAGACATAGAATGTAATAACTATATCTATCGAGATACAAACTATTTATATGCATATATAATTTAATTTTTAGGACTATTAAATTTGAAAGTTAAACGATGATTCAGATCATGGTTGTAATATTGACGCTGATTTTAACTATACTAAAACGTTTACATGATTTGTATAAAAGTATATACTTAGTACTAGAAAATAAATTCAGGAACAAATGAATCAGAACTATCAACCACATTCATAAATATGATTTACACTTCGTAAAAGCAATGTTTTTCATTAAGGATGAAACTAAAAAAAAAAAAAAATGTTCATAGAATACTAAGTTCAACCAATCTTATTTCCAAAGAAGTACATTGATTTTAATACTAAAATGAAAACAAAAGCAAAAGATTATTTCTAAAAATAAAATATTTTTTTCAACTAACTAATATAACATCGTTTGGAAAAAAAGGAAAACACAACAATTAGGGTCAATATAAAACTGATCTTCGTTGAAAACCGATGTGAAAAATTAATATCAATACCAGCGTTTAAGGAAAGAAATAATTTAACAAAAATTTAGTAACAATACAAATTAATATAAGGGTAATTAAATTTGGTAAGCTTATATATATGAATATGGTAATATCAGATTCATTAAAAGCACTAACGTATGATTTTCATTATAAAGTAATGAAATTATAAAATTTATATGGAATTTTGCTATCAACTTACTGATTGTTACATTTATAATATCAAAAATTAAGACTTAATAAAGATTTGACAACAATCATTAATAAATTTAGTGCAAGTGATCATTCAAGTATACAAAATTCCACAATTCAAGAAATAAGTAACAGATAAAATTAATGTTGAACTGAATAGTAAAGTTGTGTAGAAATTTTTTGCTTTATGATAAAATATGGATGCTTACGAAGTTATAATAAGAAAAAAAAAATGTTTTGAACAAATGTGTGATTAAAAATATAAAATGTTTCATGTAACTGTAAAGAATAACATCAAACAAGGTATCTTAAAATTAAAAAAAAAAAATCACGATAGAAGTAAATAGAATGGCAATAAGAGCCCACGTTAATGAAAGATAAGCATTAGAATATTAAATTTGTATAGTACCATACAGACATTACTGATTTATAATATTATTTCATTGATTAACATTAATTTTTAAACTGTGTAATATTTGCTTCAACGAAGATTATTGAGGCCAATTAACTAAAAAATAAACCATTAAAATTTTGCGTAATTTGCTAAATAATTATAAACAACGATGTTATTATTTTTAATAAAATAATACTAGCATCTAAACATTTAAATACAGAATCAATTAACGTCAGTGAATATACAAAAGCCTTTATGTATAATTTTTGATAGCATTATACTTGTATAATCTCTGTTTCTATCAGCTAAAATGATTATAATTTCATCATTTAGTTGAACTTAATATTTATTATTAATTTAACTTTCTTATTCTTAATTTCAGGTACCAAATTTTAATGATCAATTTCTCAGTTTTTCAATTTTTTGTGATGTTATCTTATATTAAATTTATTAAGATTTTTTTTAAAAGCTAGATGCATCCATTTAAACAATTTTTATTAGTTGAATATTATTATTCCGTTCATAAATTGCATCTAATATTTTGTTTTTCCATTCATAGTTTTAAAAGCGGTTCTAAGAAACGTAAGAGAGAGTATAATTAAAAATATAAAGATACTTAAGTAAAAAGAAATTTATAATTGCATAAATCATTTCGACAGCGGTAAAATTTTTTGAAGAACTTAAATTATAGATCTGTTCTCTTCCATCAACATTAATATCGGAAGCTATTGTATCTGCAAAATGACCAAAAGTAATACGAGGATAGTTTTCCATATGTTTATTTATTTTATAATTATCGAACTCATCCAGCATAATACAAAACAATATTTAAATACACATTTTATCTCTTCTTTGTATTAATTGGTTTTAATGTACTGATATGGGATTTCCGTGCTCCATAATTAATACATGGGAGTAATCATTATTAAACTTTGTGAATTTAATTTAATGAGTAATAAAAGTATCAAATGAAAATGATTCTTTATAATGCTCAATAGCACATACAATCAAATATTATAACCAGAGCAATTATCAAACTTTTTGAAAAATAACGGATAAAGATGGTTAAACTGAACTTTAGTAACAAATGAAATTTTATCGACACATTTTTCCTACATAAATAAGCAACAAAAGTGAATCTTTATCACTACAAAGCAAAGAAAAATTATCATATCCGCTAGAATCATAAAGTATTAAGAAATTTTAATTTATTATAAGCATAAAGACACTTTTTGAATTGAAAACGGAACATCTGTCGAAACATGGTCTCCGGCTACAAATCAGTGTCATTAAATCAAAGACTTCAGTTGTGCAAATCGTTGGCCATGGCGTTATCTGGCAATTTGAGTGTAAAGATAGTATCATTGCAGTTACTGTTGAAATATACGATACTCATTAAGTTCTCGGCGTAGCCATCAGCACCCCACGATCAGCATCTGCCCTCACCCACTTATCTCTAAGAAAACTTTTAAGTCTCACAAATAAGTAAAAACTTAACTGGTCGCAACAATGCTGTCAATTGGAGTCATTTCCATTTCAACACGAAGTTAAATCCACAATCCTCGTGGTTACCTGGAAGACACGACCGTGATGTCTTTCCTTCTCCAGTCGTCTTCCTGGCCAATCTGACGTCTTATCTCTTTGCTTGTCATCATGGTAGGCAGCACGTATCAATAATACGTTAACAATTAATTTTTCGAATTGTGTCAAATCTCTTACTGGCTAGGCACATCCAGATTCCCACTCAAGAATATATATCTGGAATCTTTATTGGCCAAAGGAAACTCTTCCCACAGTTCGGAAAGTAAATTTGTTTTTCTTCTCTCCAATACACCGTCGTTGCATCTACATCGTATATCACGGTTATATGTGACAAGTTAATCAACCAGATTTTATTTTAGTCACGTTACGTGAATTCGTCATGGCCCCTCGAGTAGTTACAGTTGTATTTCTTAGATACGCCTAACTCTGCATTTAGTACGATTTTTGTTTATTTGTTCAAGATTTAACCGGTCAAATTTGAGTATCCTTTCTCATCTCACACGCACACACTTCAGTACGACTGCATGGGGTGTCAACAACCTGTTTCTTTCATTCATGAGTTCCCCCAGCCCCGACGGAGCCTGTTAAAAAGCTTGGCCACTTGAGGGCAGGTAGCTGCAGCTTGTGTTTCTCCTTTTTATCAGAGGCACTGACTCACAGTCAAATGTTCGCGTCCCTCTCTCACAGAATAAACACAGAGATAATTACTTTGTCATATGATTATATTTGTACTCCATGTACCAATCTTTATTAAATTAATGCGGTTTTATTATAAATGAAGTCAATTGTAAAAGTGATCAACGACAATTTACCTTATGATGGACAAAATTTTACAATCATTTTTATGAAAAAAAAACAGTCCTTGGTTTAAAAATTAAATATTTGTGAAATCCGTGATTTATTCTGATTTAAAAAGTAATTTAGAAATACGTCATATTTATAAATGTAAGAAACACCACTCAGCTTTAGGGGGAAACAATTTTAATTACAATGATGGAAAGCACCTTTTATTTCATAACTGGGTTTACACCAACTAATTTTTCCTCAAATTTATCAATTGTTGAAAATTTCAAATATCTGGTTTTTCAAGAAGTTTTACGTTTAATGAGAAAAATATGATGAATATGAAAGGGTAAAAGAGGAAGAAAAATTTATTTTAGAGAAGTAACAATGAAATATAGAATATAAAAAATAAAAATCACAAAATGAGACAAACAAATAAAAACAAATTAAAAATTTAAGATAGTGACAGGATTTAAGTTGTTACTAGGATAGTGTACTCTGCAAACTGTCTTACTAGGGACATGAAGCGAAAACGTTACTATTTGTTTTAATGCAAGTCAAGTAGCTGATAGTTAAGGAAGTGTAATTAAAGTCCTGTAGATGAAAAAGATAAAAAAATCTTAAGAGAATTACCACAAGTACTACAAAATGTAAAAATGTAAAGTACATACTATCTTTATCACTGTTACATAATCAAAGAACGGACGCTTCTAAAAGTATGATTGAGAGATACATAAATTATTTTGATTTAGATAAAATCTTACCCCAGGAAAGAAAAAATAAATAAATTAGCGTTATTATAAATTGTTTAATATATTTAATTTTAAATTTGTTATCATAGAATTTATTTAAATTTTATTGATTAGAAAGTTGCAATTGAGTATGATGCACTTAACCATAAATGCACTGCTAAAAATTGCAAATACAAAAATATAAATATCTAAAAACAACTAAATTGTAAAAATAATATATTTAACTTTTATTCACAAAATATTGATGTATTTTATGATATTTTTAATATTAATATAAATTAAATTTATCAGTAGAAGTAATTTTAATTTTTTATTTAAATTTTATATCTCTATAAATTGAGTCAGTTAATGTCATGCTCAACAACAAACTTTTATAATATCACAATTTTCGTAAATATTGATGAAAATATTATTTCGTAGGTTAAATGAATATCAAGCAACTAGAAATTAATTTCAATCAGCATGTTAATTTTATTGATTTATTAGAGTGGGACTTCAAATGGCGTCCACAATGTTGATGTAAAAACCATTTCTACTAATGGATTAGGTGGTATGACTAGATATCTAATGGTTCCTCTTTTCGAATCCCTGATTTCTTAACCCCACCTTCACCTGTCTAGCGTGAAGTACGCTTCCGTGGTTTGGATTCCAAGTTAAGTTGTAGGTACCCTATACCGGTTACGATAAATGGTTTACTTTAGTTAACCACGACAAGGAAAGCATTCGCGGCGAATCGAATACCCTGCCATTTGGTGACGAAACAATCCTTCTGGTTCTTCCGGCCAACACTGCAATACGATGATTTTTAATTTTGACTAAGGGATTTGTGATGTGTTTTTTTTTAGAATTTTTTATACGTCAAGTAAACAGGGTTTTAAACATGAAAAGTTTTCAGTTTATGGTTGATACAAAATAAAGTGGGTTTTCGGGTTATCTCCGTGAAACATAAGGATGATCTGAAAACTGGAACAGAAAACCCATTTTAATTCCATCACAGAAGCTGTGTGCCAATTACTGTTCTTGTTTACCTCAGGCGCCAACTGAGATAAACGACTGAAAATAAGTTTTGACTATGCGATCATTCATATCCGTTATTTTAAAACCAGTTTCCAACTACATTTTACTTAACAGATAGTGATTCTACAGATTATATTGCATTTTACAGATATGACTCTTATCATAATAGCATTCCTTCTATTTCCTACGCTTTTTAACAGTATTAAAAAATTGTTTTACTCTCCAGTATATGCATGTTATCAGTAAAAAATGACAAGATGCAACTAAATGTATATTACACACTAAATGTTTCAGAATTTTAGATTTTTTTGATGTTTTGTCTAAAGTTAAAACGAAATGTACATCAAGTTCATTAAACAAGTGCCCAATTACTACAGTAACCTAAAAACAAAATTCAGAGAAATATGAAAAAATAAGAAAAATTGAGAAATGAAAACGTAATATAGAATCTATCAGGGTGAAACAGAATGGCTTACAAATGATGCCAACACACCATTGCGAATAGTAGAATATTGCTGTAGATGCCTATATGGTTTTCGTGGCGTCCTACAGATTAAGCGAATATTAATTGTGGGATTTATGCAGGTCTATGAATATTATAGTTAGTGCCTGATTCGGCAGTGATTGAATGTTTAATCAAGTATTTGCTGCTAGCGCACGTTTTATATTATGGGCCTTACTCAGCTTACCGAGGCTCGTAAAATACAACCACAGAACTTAGTGACATATTTTCCCATAAATTAAAAGATATGTACAGATTGTTTCAGCGAAATAATGTTTCAGGTCCTGGCTTACGGAGCAAGAACCGAGCTCTGGGTTAATAGATCCATTAGACGACTTTAATCGCTTTCAAACAAGAACGGACAGGAGCGAAGCCCTTTTACAGTTCTCTTTATGACGGTAGAATGGGGTAATAAAATTGAACCTTGTTTAAGGACCTTAAAGTTGTTGGTGTTTAAAAACCTTTACTGACATCTTACATTCTTAAAAGTGTTAAAGAGCTGTGTAGTAAATATTAACTGTTCTTTCACCGACACGGAAATCACCGTTGCATTGCAACCTGCACATCAATTTGTCTTTGACGTGCAACAATGTTTGTTAAAGACTTGCTTTGCATATATCTATGGGGACTTACGCATGCAGAACATATGGATGACAAGAAATATTCGCTTATGTAGCACCAATTAAATTCAGAACTGATATTTCTGTTCAGTGGCGTAGCTAGGTCAACAAGGGCCCCGGTGCAAAAAAAATTATTTTGGGCCCTCAGGCCAGATATTTTTTTTTACTTTGTGATGCTGGTAGGGGCCCCCTGAGCTGAGGCTTCGGGCCCCTGAGCAGTGAGGGCCCTTAGTGAGGGGCTCCCTGTGTCTCGAAAACCCCCTTACGCTTAGGGGCCCCCTGAGTGTACGGGTCCTGGTGCACTGCACCGCCTAGCCTCATTGTAGCTACGCCCCTGTTTCTTACCAGACTTTAGAAGAATTCATTAGACTTTTAGGTTGATGCATAATTAAGGTTTAACTCTTTAACAACTCTTCGAAATTTAATAATAATATCCCATTTTCTGTTTAACTTGAAAACCATAAAGCCATTGTTTTGAAGAAAAGTTTTTGGTACACTTTTTAATTTTCAAAGTATAAAACATTTTCCCTTTTGTGATTTGGTCATAAAAGTCTCATTTTTACACTACATAACAAATACACCGAATATAAACAAAATTTTTAATTTCTGGATAAAAGTGAACACTTAAGAATTTCTCATTAAAAGAATGGCTGTGGCATAATACCGACCTCATAATAATTATTCGCTGTACTGTTTTTTTATCTGATGTGATTTTTGTTTTTCGAGAATTCCGAGCAAAAAGCCAAAGGAAGGTCGTTAAGAGCAAGGAAGTGGAGTCAATGACCTTCGTTGCGAAGTTGTTTCGGAGTCAGTTATTCATAGCGTGATGGGATTTGAATCATCTGTCCAACAATTTCTCTTTGTCGGCTGATGATATCAGAGAAATATAAGCATCACTTTATCGGATCGTTTTCAGACTCTATCGTTCTGTTTCTCGTCTACATACACAATGCTTTGTAGACTTGCTTCCAAACGTTTTAAAACAAACTTATTTTTAATATTATCATCCATACACGTTTGCTATTAGAATATGATTATGTAGTCGTAGATGTTAGTCTGGAATCGAAGAGTATACTGATGCAAACGTGTTAATTTATTTGTCTCTGAAATTCTTCAAAAACTAGTTACCAGTTATTATCTACAATTCCCACGTATCTCTGCTACGTATTCGAGTGTTTATGCTTGACAATGTTGAGAGAAATTCTACAGAAAACTAATTATGAATAATGTAACTATAGGCTTTCGCGACAGAAGTCACTTGTCTCCTGGCTGTCCGGGTGACTTCCCAAGAAGAAGACAGCAATATGAAGGTAGAGACGTTGGGGAACGTCCATAAACTGCGTGGCTCGGTGTAGAGGTAGGGGGCGGGGGAGGGGTTGGCTGGAAAGCTGTACTGGGTTACGTGGATGGGATGGGGTTCCGAGCTAAGCCACGTAGCTTTTCCTTTATATTATGTGTCACAGTTAAAATAAGGTACATAACACAAAACAGCATGTGAACGTTTAATTCCGTCAGTTAATTATCTCCATATGTAATTTACGACAGTCTGACAAGAGGAAACAGTACAAAATGTTTTCTGAAATCAATAGCGTAAAAAGCTATGTGCCACACGAGGGGGAGGGGGGGGGGGAGGGGAACAAAAGCCACGTCGGACTACGTGGTGGAGGGCGAGGGTTCTTAGGAGGCAAAAATGGAGCTAAGTAGTTTATGACTGCTCCTTTGGCTTTATAAACAATGATGCGGCGTTACCCGGACAGACAAAAGTCAAATGCTGAACAAGTTTGAACATTCTTGTTTCCATTCTTGTTGCTCAGGAATTGTGGTTCAAGAGATATTTGATCATAAAAAGTTACAGATTATAATTTATATGTAAAATTATCTGCATATTTCATTATAAAAACAATTCTTATTTGGCAAATGTAAATTCAAATTTTTAATTTGGGTTGTATAACAGTTCTTTTTTTTTTTATTGAGAATTGGTTTCCGTTACTTCAAAAGTGAGTTAAAGTTTCTACTAAGAGGTCACATAATCTTCACTATTCAATCATGCACGAATTTGTATGACAAATATACTTCCTAAAACCAAGAATATTTTTAAGTAGTTTTTCTGAAACAGCAAGGAAATATGTTGCTCATACTTTGGAAATATCTAAAAGTCCTTCTAAATGCGTAAATGATATTTGGTGAACTCGAATGGTCCATGTTTATGAGCCTATATACGTTAGGTGCTGTATGTTAAGATTTGCCTCTAGCCACTGCACTGAAGATGATGGTGTGAAATTAGTTATATTACTGATGCTGTTCAATGTAGAAACATTAGCGTTTGTGCAGAGCATGCAACACTAGACTTGATATTATTGGTTATTTTTGCTTTGGATGCAGCTTTACCAATGGAAATTCTTGAGTACCAAAGCAGTTTTATGAATGGATTCTTCTTGTCTTGTGTATAAGAACAACTTGAGTTTTACTCTCGAAAAAAAAAAATGAAAATAATAGACAAATCAGTTCCCCATATTTCTGTTACCAAATTCACAGAAAACTTCATTATTCGAAACAAAAACCTTTCGTGTACATTTAGGCACTCGTTTTTATGAAGTTTTATTTTGTTCGTAATGAAAGTGGTTTAAATTGTGTGTTTCAATCGCTTAGTGCGCTGATTGCCTGGGGTCGTTTGTATGACATTTGCAATACGATGTAATGGCAGATATCATTTCATGTTATTTTCTCTGGTTAAACATGTGGTAGGGCGTAATATCTGGTCGGTGCGGTAATTGGAATCCTGTCAGATGTTATCAGCAGGCCCAAATTGGAGCGTTACGCCGGAAAGCTGGCAGCGCTGCCGAAGACCTGTTGCACTGCACGATGGTGATCAATGACGACCGCTTAAATGCCTTGTCTCGCCATCAGCTTCCCGTCTGCTCTCTTGACCAGTCAATACACGAAAACGGGATACACAGTGAAATTACATTTATACGAATTAACTCTTTGTTCAAACGTCAAATTCAGATAACATTTTCTTACAGTTCACCATGATTGTGTTTTTCAACCTTATTCAGTACCTCATACTCGCGATACTGAATCTGTAACTTCTTTGTTTATTAATGCTATTATGAAACACTAACGGAGCAGTGTTTGTACGTTCAAGTTAGTTTTGATAAAATAAAAGATTGTTATCAAATGTTTGGAAGTATCTTAAATAAAAATTTGTTATCAAGAAATTTGACTGTTTGTTCCGACGTTACATGTTGGGATTAGTATGCACATTTTAAGATCTCAACCCATTTCTCTCCCTACCCTCCCTAGATTCGGCCACCAAGACCACATGCACACTTGTCACCTCCTTACACTGGTGGCTAGTATGAAAATGAGGAGGGGAAGGTGGAGGAACTGAGTTCCTGCCCGAACTATGTAGTTCCATTTTTGTTACCTGTGAACCACCCTCCTCCTTCCCCCTCTTCCTTCCCCTCCTTCCTCTCCCCTCTTCCCCCTCCCCTTATTCCCCAGGTAGCGTAAAGTGGCTTTTGCTTTTGAGTCTAGCCAACCTCCTCCCCCCCCCCCATCGCACGTGGCGAACAGCTTTTTTCCTATCTATTCCAGAAGAAATTTTGTTCTGTTTTCTCTTGTCAGACTGTCGTTATTTACATACTAAGGTATTTAAATGACTCGAAATAAATGCCAGACTGTCGTAAATTACCCTATGGAGATAATTAAATGACGTAAATAAATATTCACATGCTGTTGTGTGTTCTGTACCTTATTTTAACTGTGACAAATAATATGACTGAAAAGCTGCGTGGTTTGGCTCGGAAACTCCCCCCTCCCTTTTCCACGTAAATCAGCATTGTTTTGTACACGACCATTCCTCTCCTCCCCCCTCCCACAGCTCGAGCCACATAATTTATGGACGCTCCGTAACGGCACCTAGCGTAACTAATCTATTCGAGGCCAGTCTTGTGTTGCTATCTCTTTGCGAAACGTTTAACTTCGTGTGTTGTGTATGATAAGTGTAATTTTTTTGTAATTTGTGTAGTTTATGATGTGGAGATTGGTGACCTTTGCAGAAATCACCTATATGATTTCGTGAAACAACCTAAAACCAGCAGTGACGACAAAGGGGGGGGGGGGAGGGGAGAGATGGGCTCGTGCCCGGTCCCTTTGTACCTCTCAGATCAGGTGCGCGGCGCATCAGTACACTGAGCCACACTGGCAGGTCAAGCTCGTAGTTTTATTCACTTTCTGATACATCTCTTCACGCTGTTTTAACTGGAAGTACTTAGGTTAAATTCGGATCACAAAATTGTGAATGAAGCACATGTATAATAGTCTTGAATAATATAATTTTTCTAAGAACAGTGGGTATTTGAAGTGTACATATTAACTAGCTTTTGTCGGCGACTTTTCTCGCGTTGACTACTAGCATATGAACAGATTTTTAACTGATCTGGGTAAAGACAGAACCTTGATTTCTTCAACGAACCTCATAACTACTTAAAATAATAATTTAATAATAGTTTAACATCTTTGTCAATTTACAATCATTCAAGCAGTCAGTTTTCTTGTTTAATTATGAATCTTTAATAGTTTCTTGAATCACGGTGCAGGTAATGTCGTCTATTTCAGTGGGATGGATATTAAATATTTGCAACTATACCAACTAACCACATTTTTTTTTTAGAAAAATTTCAGTTACTAATTTTCTAGTCAGATTATGTACTATATATCTCTTTACTACTGCAATCTGTCTATAGATGGGGATAAAGATTTTTTTTATAATTTAATAGTTTTAAGACAAATCTAATATTTTAGTTTAGTAATTTGACAACAGAATTGAATGTCCATGGGAAAATCACTTCACCACATTTAACACGTCCAAAAAAGTGTTCCTTTGTTTATTTTCTAACGTTCTTGCAGTGTATAATTTGACAATATATTTTCATCGATCTCTGGTAAATTTGAGTTACTGGCAAAGTTTATAAATAGATCTGGAGTACCGTTATTTCGCATGTAAGACCATTGCGATTTGGGTTAGTTCATGCATATAACATGTTCCTGCTGTAAATGAAGTCTGCTTATAAAGGTGGGTATGCGGCATTCGTAACAAGTAGGGAGTAAATGTGCCACTACCGGCCTAGAAACGTTCTACCACAGCCATGTGTATATACTAGAAACTATAGTATTTATTTAATATATGTATACAAACAAAAAATGATTTGCATGCACATAATACTAGAGACACTAGATTTACGTATATCACAAACAAATACTACACTCTGTCAGAAAGGACCACTTGATATGGGAGCCAGATTGTATAATAATACATATATCACAAACGATCAAGTCTGTAATAGAAAATATTTAATTCAACTCAGCAACGATGGAGTACTTGCCTGACCACTGCTTCCACAGTATTCAAGGGATTTTCCTAACTAAATGTTAGTCTTAAATAACAGTGTTTTTCAGAAATGTTGGTAATGGAAAATTTATGTAAATAAGGTATGACTAGTACATTTGTACTTATAACATGTTCTTTGTTTTTATCAAACTTTTACACTGTTATCCTGTGGTTAGTCACAGACTGGATAAGATATTCGTGGGTTAGTTAGTGTATGTTTGTGCGTGTATGCATTGTCTGCGTACAGACTATTTTGACTTATGGTATACCATTTCCACTTAGTGCTATATATGATAAAGGAACCAATGAATACAAATACAAAAGACTCTCTGGTGATTATCAGCAGTGGCAGCAGTATGCGAACTGAGAGAGACAATTACCGAAGAAACTTTCTTTTTGCAGGATGAAACGTATCCTATGAGCGAAACCAGATTATATTATAACTGCGCACCACATTTCATTTAAATCTGTTGAGCCCTTTATGGCGTGATTGAGCAACAAACAGTCATCCATACAGTCATATATCTAATCTCTCGCATTAATAATATACAGATGTAAAATTGAAATAACTTATATTTATGGCGGAAATAATCAGATTATCATTACTTCTTTTGTTATAACTGGTTTTACGAGATCGACAAGAGTGGCGTTACGTCTAATATATATCGCAGTAGAGATTCGCTTAACGTTATATTTTTTTAACAACATAATCTGAGGTACATATTTGAATAAGTATATAATATGTTAACAACTGATAATCAAAGAATTATTATCATTAAAAAAAAACTTTTATCATCGATATGGAAACACTGAGGAATAATTCGACTACATTTCACGTGACATAGGAATGTACCCTAACATAATCCAAAGGGTCTTCCAGTAAGAATTGGGAATTTAGTTTTTTAAACACGACTGTTAGCATTAATATAAAAACTTGATAGCCGTTGGCTATTTAAGCGATAATTGCACCAACGGTGAAAGAAAATGTAAGGAAAAAAATAGTAAATTAAAAAAAATAACAGTCAATGGAAAACCGTACCATCAATATACGGAGCGAAAAAGGTATATTGTTTTGATGATAACGTAAGTTGTTTGCTTTTAGCAACTTTGATGATCTGATCGTAAGTGATTCGTCAAACGATGCACAAATACAGTTTTACTTTTTACACCCTTTATATTAGCTTGACTTGTATGTATGTATGAATGAATGTAACGGAATTTTACAACTCCATTTTGACCCACTTCCAGATGTCCGAGCAGTTAGAAATTTGGCACACATATTAAGAACCGGTGACAATACAATAATTTCATAGCTATATCCTGCTATTCTCATTACTTTGACAGTAACAACAGAAAAATGGTTGAATGACGTAAAATTTTGCAATTTAATCTTATCCCAATTCCAGATGTCCGAATTGTTTGAAATTTTGCTCATGTATTAATAACTGATTACAATACAATAATTTCATAGCTATATCTTGAAATTCTCATTACTTTGGCAGTAAAAATAGAAAAAATTTGCACACGTTTTAAGAACCGTTGACAATACAGCAGTCTCTAAGCAACGTCCTGCTATTCTCGTTACTTTGACGGTAACAATAGAAAATTGGTTGCGTGTAATTGAATCTTTCATCTCAGTGTTTACCCGCATCCTGACGTCCGAATCGTTTGAAATTTTGTACACTTATTAAGAACCGATAAAAATTCAATAATCTCACTATCACTGCGTTGTCCAATATAGCCATCATCATCATCATCGCTGGGGACCATCTCCTGTTTCCCGGGTGTGATTTACGAGCCTTGGTTGGTGAAGACGATCGTCTTCCACTGTCTCCTATCCAGAAAGGTTTCTCTGTCTGAAGTCACATAACGTGTTGTTGAATAGTGAGTGTTCGAAACATTACTTCGTACTATTATAGAAGAGTAGTCTTCAACATTTACCCTGCTAAAGGACCTCTGGCTGAGCTGACTATTTAATTGTATTTAACTCGTGGAAATAATTATTAAAAATGAAGCTACAACACAAAGAAAAAGAGAGATTGGCGAAGAAAAGCCAACAGTAGGAAACATACTTTTGAACTAAAAAGCTAAAAATAAAATTGTAGTTTAAAAAACTAAAAACACGCTTTCGTAATAATGTGAACTAAAAGGTTAAAAATAATCTTTAAATATAAAGATTTTGTTTAATAGTGATAGGACGTCCCACAATTCAGGATCAATTAAAAATGATTAATAAGCTTAAAGAATAAAGTCACTGATTGCAAAATTAACTTTAATGTAAAAAAAGCGTGGGGTGCTCTCTACTCAACTTTTGACAATGACTCTACTTTTACAAACAGCCAACGACAGAAAATACAAGACAACTGATATAGCACCCCATGCTTTTTTACATTAAAGTTAGTTTTGTAATCAGTGATTTTATTCTTTAAACATATTCAAAAAAATTAATTTATCCTGAATTGTAGGACGTACTATCACTGTTAAACAAAATCATTATATTTAAAGATTATTTTTAACCTTTTAGTTCACATTATTACGAAAGCATGTTTTTAGTTTTTTAAACTACAATTTTATGTTTTATTATTTCATCGATTCAATGTGTCACGCCAACAAAGAAACGAACTAAGTTTAGTTCGACTAGTCATAGTGTTGATTGTACTACCTCTGTACTAGAATTGGGGAGGCGCAGTTGACGCAAGCTGCCATCCTTACCTCAACTTCGTATTTGCTGTTGCGGTTTTTGGGCAGCTTTTGATAATAATGTAATGGCATCCAGTTTGCGCCTCGAAGAACGAAGGTTTTGTAGTTTTAATCTTTTATATCCTCTTTATTTCATGTGTGAAGTATTACAGTGAGCTCTTAGAAATGTACCGTGATAACTCCGTCCTTTTAAAATGTATAATAACTGAACTGAAACAAGTCTCTCATTTTTTCAACTACATATCACGATGACGTGAGTGGTGAAAACAAAAGAACTGCGTTTGTGTATTGATCCATTCCTACCACCACACAATACACATTAACAAAGACGTTGGAGCTGTAACAGCTCCGAATTACAACAGCAATAAACGCTGACATTTAACGCCACATATAGTTTTTAATTTGCTTCCATGTATAAGAAAATTAGGTTCTACATTGCGTTTCAAATAAGCTAACCACAGCCATCATAAAAATACTGAGATATTTGAGTGAAATATAATGATTGATTTTGTATTCGGTTTGCACTAAAATTTTTCTCTTCAAGTACTTCAGGTTTAACTGGAATTTTATGTGACGTTTTACCTTCCTCATTTTGTTATTCGGTAGCCAAGAGTCTTACATCACTTCTAACTATTTCTTAAGGAACGCTGTTGATATTTGGAAATAACAAATTTGAAAGCAGGATCTAAAGTAATATTATCTACCATTCTCCATATTCCTCATTTTCGAGAATAGATGTTATCTTATTTCAATTCTTCCTGGTATTGGTCGAAATGAAAACCTCTCTTCAGTTATCACGCATCAGACTTTAAATAGCAATCACAGAAAATTAAGTTTATAATCATACAGAACGCTGCCAGTTGTCACATTATTCTTTCAAATATTTTGAAACCAAGGTATTATTATGAATGCAAAATATATTGCACTTCGTTAACCAGCAGTAATATTGCCGATAGTTTTATTGTAAAAAATTTGTTTATCCCGAACGTACTTCCAGCTTTAAATTATATAACTTTTTTGAATGCGGTTTTCTTAACAGTGATCATAATGTGGATGACTCTTGACGCCTCTTACCTGTTGTGCGAAAATCTTAATAAGATACTTTGTTGTTCTAGCTGCTCTATTTGTTCTTAAATTTCGCAATGGTTTCGGTTTTTGAGTTCAGCAATCTTTTCTACCACCTTTACACTGTGGTTAGGGGATAATGATAACAATCGAATTCTGGTGAAATGTTCCATTTTCATATTTCTCCACGTTTTTATGGCTGGAATATCACACAGGGAAAGTTTGAAGGCTGAAGACTTGCAGGACTACGACTGGAGGTACGAGATAAAACAGCGGGGGTAGTTTTATTACTTCTGTGTCTGAACATGGCGCGGGAAGCCTTTTGTTCTCCGTTTATTTGATTCTCGTCCCACTCGCGGATGAAACTAACCGCAGTTTGTGGACGGACGGCCGAGTATTTCCGTCTGGCCAGGCCGCGCTACACCACCAACTTTCCGTCGACCTCGTTCGTCGTTTGGATCTCCCTCTAACTCTGTTTGCCTGTCTGCTGCTTGTCTTTCTGCCAGTCTCACGTCTCTCTCACTGAAACTTCTCGTGTCGACGAAAGTGGAGGCTGTGATTAAAGAACTCCGTAATTTATTTGCGGTACTTTCACCTGAATTAGCTTAATAATAAATATCTCAGCAGCAATGTTCAAACAGTATCATCAAATACATTCAACAGATTGTACAGTGTTTTTTATTTTTATTTATTATTATTTTTTAAAGAACATTCGTGATCGTATTACAAAAAGTAGTTTAACAATAGATGGGTAAACAGGGTAAGCGGAATCATTTGGATATTTATACAATATCGTTATTAGAATATAGCTATTAACTCTTTATAACCCAAACAGCAAAATATGAATTATGATAATACAATATTTAACTAACTTAGTTCACGACCCGAAGGTTGGTTGGATCCTCCTGAAAGTAGGCATACTAAGCCACAGTGTCAAAAGTAGGCCTGCCATTTTATTCTCTCTGGGACCTACAATTTAACGTGAAATTCGAAGCACGGAATGTCTTGGTATAACTCATCACAACTCTCGAAAATTCCTGCTATCATCGAGGTTAGATCAATAAATTTTGAAAACAATCCACTAAGCTACCAGAGGATAACTCAAGACAATATTAGAAACTATTTATTACAAATATTCCTTTAATTAATATTATTCATCTTGACTCCTCTGTGCGTATCTAATAAGAAAACTTTCTTGCGCATCCTTAATTGAATAACTTATTCTTTGTGATGTGCTTAAAAATACTAAATACACAGTTAAACTAACAGAGTATAACATTATCAATACTGAAAAAATATTTTTCGAGGGATTATTATCGATAAAATGAGTTAAACTACTAATGTAAGATTAATAATTTGAGTAGTTGTACATCCTGACATTTCCTTCTACGTTTTGTTTTAACACAGTATATTTCAGTTTTGTGTAGTAAATATCAAATGTATCATCGGGTTGATATTTTAAATGCTGTTTCTAAGAAGACTTTCATCTCATTTATATGAAAAGGAAATATGGTACGCGCTTCCAGAATGTGAATATAAATATGACATACAACAAAATCCATAAAAACTATGCACTTAAAAATGGAAATAACGTAAATACGTGAGCCAAACTCAGCTTAAGGATGGAAACAATTGTGCTAAGAATTTTATTTATAAAGAGAACTTTATATCAGTGAGTAGATTTGATGCGAAATTACCGTTTTCAGCCATAAAGAAATCGTAATTTGGCATGAAAGAGCATTACGAAACTAATTTTTCTTCATTACTTATATGTAACAGCTATTTTTTAAGAGATATAAAACAAAAATTGAAGGGTCGAAAGACGAACACGAACGATCTTGAAACAAAACAAAAAACAAACAGAAAACAACAAAAATGACTAAGAACATTAAAACAATTAAATACAAAATCTATTAAAAGTCAATACAAACACGTAGAAATTAAAAAATCTTGAGGAGATATAAAAACAGCAATATCTGTCACAAACGAGAAATAAAATTACTTTTAATTGTTGTAGTTCTTTCTTTGTATTAATTTATTTGTTCATTTATCTGATATATCGTCACTAAAGTGATAATTGTAAATCTGGCCACATTTCTAACATTTCGTAGAAGATTAACTTTTTCCTGTTGACTCATACTACTAATGTTTGGCACCCTGTTTAGAGTATTCTCACGAGCAGGGTCCTTCACCGTGGTCATGAACTTCACGTTGGCCAGACATCATACATTAAACGACAGCAGTTACATCCTTCACGGACAGAATAGGATTCCCCCAAGCTGCAAACAGTTATTTGATGGCTTGCCAGGCGTGGTAAGTTTCTGCCAAGTCACTTCGTTTAAGAAGTTTGCTGTAAAATATTAACGCGAGAGTTGTCCGAGCATATACTGATGGCGGATTCTGAATCTTTAAGTAGCGGGAAATCATTACGACTACACAGTCAACATTCTTTCTTTTTTTTTACTATGGCTTTACGCCTCGTCGACGTCAATATCGTTAGAGGCGGGATGGGACTGGGCACAAGGAAAGGGAAGGAATTCGGCCATGGCCTTTTGAAGGAAGCCTCCCGGCCTTCACCTGAATTGATTGGGGGAAACCATGGAAAACCAAATCTGGATGCTCGGACGGGGATTCGAACCGGTGTCCTCCCGAATGCAAAGCCAGAGCGTTAATCGCTCACCCACCACGCTTGGTCCCAGTTGACTGCTACAGTGTATTGATAACACAAGGCGAAATACTTTCAAGAGACTCCACTATTTTCTGCCACGCATTTATCATTTTTGTGAAGTTTTTAGCAGCTGTTTTAAAAGTCTTAAAAACACTAAATTTTGATTCATAACATTAAAAGGTGTTTATATGTTCATAAATGTTTCTTTAGAAACCACGGTGTTTGCATTGCACACTATTCAAGCTCAATGAAAACTATTCCTGAACTGAGGGAGTATGTTACAATATAATCCAATGTCACTAATGAAATGTCAGTCACTCATAATGATAGTTCAAAAGCAGAATGATTATATCTATGCCAATTATACATACATTTAACTCAGTTAACAGGTTTGTCACATCACCATTCGTCTTTGATGAACCATGACGGGACAAGTTAGGAAAAATATAGTAATACTTTGGATTGGTGATAAAATCTGTTTCATAACAACAACAAAATTATTTACCGCAAAATATAGAGTTCTTAACAACTGATAACCGATTAATTATAATGTTGTCAAACAGTAGATTTCTTCAGTAGCAGATAAATGTTTCCAGCTCGGACTATGAAATTTTCTTACCATGTATTAGTCATCCCCGTTACGTACAACAGAGAGTGAAAAGAAAACTAACGTTTCTCTCCTTTATATCGATCTCAAGGTTCTGGGTTTTGTTATGAGATAATTATATATTTATTACTGTGCATTATAGTTATTCGTGAATGGAAAAGAATAGATAAAAATTATCTACGTTCATGAAAGTCTCCTTTCGTTGGTTCATATTCAAATAATTTGCTGCTAAGGGGGAGGTAAAAAGACCAGGTTTGAATTTGTACATAATGTACCACATTATGTGTGACTGAATAAAGTATGGGTCAGTAAAACCAACCAACGATTTACAGAACTTAATACGTATAGATTTGGACCGTTATAACCTGTATGTGCCTAATTACGAGAACATTGCTGTGTTAACCGATTAAAATACTTCGGCAAAAGGTTTGTTACACATTTTAGTGATCGATTATTTGTTTCATAATTTAATAAAATATATTTCATTTCGGGGAAGAACACTGTAATGGAGGTTTTCTAGAGCTTTTTGAATAACAAAATTTTTGTTGTTCGGAAGATACCATCTAGTGTTTCTTCAACGATTTTGTTTATTCTATGTAATATAAAAAGTGCAGTTGTGATTGACTCGGTAGTCTATTTTTATAGGTAACGGCAACCAAAATGGAGGAGCAGGTGTTCATAATTTTCGACGGTGTTAGTCACGCTCTAATGCGTCCCGAAATTTCCATGCACACTGCGGCCGCCCCACTGATATGGACACCTCGTACAGAGACATAAATCTCGCCGCTCGCAGTTGCGTAACGCACTTTAAGAGCACCTACTCCATAATTACGGCGTCACTGATCTATTTATGGACGCAGTCTCCCATTAGCATATCCTGAATGCATCCAGATGAGCGTCTTCCGTTTAGAACAATTCTATGCATCTTATTCACATTCTACCTCCGCATGATACTATAGCTAGAAATTTGGTGATTAACATAAATTAGTAAGGCTGGCTTGCAATGAATTATGGAAAACCGCCTGTTCCAGTTTTTTTTTCTGCTAATAAAAGGACTGGCTTACTCGTTAACTCATATATCTGTAATCAGTCCTTCCTGATTGTTGCTTTTTCTGTAGCATTTTTACTCCCTGTAATCATCTGTGGTTTTCAGGTTGATAGTAATGTTGTAATTACTATTTAAAAAACGACGAAACACTTTGAGCATTTCATTAAAGGCTAATGACTTTCTTAATTTTGATTCTTAATACTCTGACGAAGTGTTATATAAATGGTAGTGTACAGAATGTTTTGCGCAGTAACTTACTGAAGATAATAAAAAAATTTAAGCTATTGAATTTGACACATTCAAAGACATTCATTTTGCTATAATTTACATTGGGAAATTAATTGTTACACCCAGCAATTCGACTGATGGAAGTCAATGTTCTCTACAAAATCATTTCCTATAATCGAAATGGCAAAAGAAGCGATTTTGCAATGAGATTCACATTTTACCATCAATAACGTAACTAAAAATAATTAGCATCATACTGTTAATGCAATACATTTTTACTATCCCCTTAAAGGACCAAAAACGTGAAAATAAAACAATCAGATAATCTCGACACTTCTTTGGCTGGCAAGGAATGAAAAATCACCATTTATGATCAATAGTTCTCTTAAATCTTAAGAGCCTTCATTAGCCCTAAAGGAAGACTTGACCCTTTGATTATTTTACTTTAGGTGAAACGATCTAATGTAATGCCATAAGATCAAATTTCGGTTTAACCTTCTGTTTATCTACCCTGTTGACAGAACATTAATAATTTCTTAATATTCTTGTTCTATGAAATGTTGAACACTGAAACGGCGAGAAAATGCATCTCAACATCTAAACAATTACTTTAAGACAGAGTTGGATAAAAAATTGGCTCTTAACCTGAAATTACTCTGTACCTATTGCGGTAAACTTAGAACTTAGTGAAAGAGTTAATATTTGATTCAAATGGTATGCTATGGTGACGTCTGATAATTCAGCAAGAAAATGCTGTTTTATATTATTCTGAAAGAAATGCGCCACAAGCAACGCAGGTTAAAAAAATATAAGCTACGTCTCGTCAGGAGCATTGGAGGAGATCTTTGTGTTCGTGGGTATTGATTGCTTTGCGTCCCTTCTTCAGTGGATTATTATTAGGGCAAGGATTTAAAAAAAAAAAAAAGCATATGCGCATATGTAAATGCTTATTTTGAGGGTTAGTGCATATTCTTTAGATATTTGCATATTTCGGCGTTTATTTCATCTCATGACGGAATATCTGATATTTATGAATAAACTGGAAAGTCTAGTGTGTATGTATGTTGGACATCCAGGAACACCGCAATAAGTCTGTCAGAATCTTGGAGTAAACAGGATTATTCATAAACTCGCATTCACATGTATTGAACTTTCTACCTGACCCAAACTCGCACAGTGACGGGTTTATGAGAGGTTTGCTCTTGTCACAACTAACGGGAAATCCAGCGGCTCTCTTTGCTAGAACATTCCCCTAATTGGGGGCACGTGCCAGTTTGCCTGAGAATAGATTCATGGCTTCCAAACCTCCGGGTTCTCTACTCTTAAAGACAAGCGTACATTCCTTTTCCAAAGCAGTAGCCTCTCAAAGTTTGTGTTGACAGGTCTGTTTGTTTGATATGCATAGTTTTGTTTAATCTGACTGCAAAAATGTCCAATGAAAAGTTCGCGAGATCATTTTCAATTAAGCAGTGGATTTCAGCTAATAGTGACTATGCTAGTGACGGCGATGTTGTGAACTGTTAAATATGTGAGCAGAATCTAAAATACGAGAAAAATTTCAACTAGTACGGTAGTCTAAAACAGCTGCACATCTCAGGTCAAAAGAAAAGAGTAGGATCACGCAACAGCTACTTTTCACTCAAGTGAAATCACGATCTGAAATCAGAAGCTACATTTTCTGCTGACCTTTGTAAGGTTTCTTTATGCAGCAACATCCCGCTGCATTAATTGAACAATCCAGATCTACGGGCATTTCTTTAAAAGTATTGTGTTAATCAAAGGATACCAGATGAATTCATTCATAGAATAAATTATATACTTTTTCTAGATACATCTGTCCTTGACTCAATTCGGTCTGACATAGGAGGGAACTGTGTGGTGGATATCGGTAGATCAAACAACCAATTTGTGTGACCCATACGTGGTGAACTTCATAGTGGGAAAATTATGTCAAGAAGAACGCGGAAATCCTCATTTACTTTCATGCAAAATGTTAGAAAAAATCAACCACAGTACAGTTACAAGATTTGTAAGCGATTCCCTGCGACTTCTGTGGCCTCCTGAATCGGGTAGTGATTGTTAGAAGGTGCGTCTATTAACCACAGACGCAGCTTCATGTATGTTAAAAACTAGTCAGTCTTTTCCCCAATCTTATCCATGTTTCATGTTTGGTGCATCAATTACATGGCATTGCATGAAAGATACGTTCACTGTTTCCACTGTTAAAAACGCGGAAAAAAGTGTTCCTAAAAGCAGCAGCTCGTGTACAGTTTTATAAGGATCGTCTGCCTGAGGTTCCTCCTCCATCGGAACCTGTTCTCACTAGATGAGGAACTTTGTTATCTGCAGGTCTGTTCTACCGGGAGAACTTCCGTCAAGTGAAAGATGTGGTCACAAGTATTGATGATGATAGTACTGCGTGTTTTCGTGAAGCAAAGTGCGCATTTGATTGTGATACTGTATATCGAGATATCAATTTCGTACACTATTCGTCACCTTCGAAAGCTATTAAGGGTCTAGAAACTCGCGGTGCACCTCTTCACGAGCCTATTCAGTTGCTTCACAACACAATATCTTTTTTAAATACCGTCCCCGGCGAAATTGGAGAAAAAATTAAATTTAAACCTAGTAGGGTGTTGAACTCAAACCCAGGACTGGATAAGACTCAATCAATTGACACTTTGCCATATGAATGTTCCGAGGAGTCAGTACCATTGTACAGGTATTACCGTATCACGTCCGTTGACGCGGAACAAATATTTTTGGCTTATAAACTAATTATTTCCGACGATAGGAAATCTTTTACCCCTGAAAACATTGAAAAACTATGGATAACATATTTTGATTCATTGTTTTGTAAGGAAAGTTAAAATAGAATAAACCATTTGATAAGTGCGTAATCTCTAATTGTTAGTGCATATTTTAGGTATGTTTTGTACTATTTGCATGCATATTTTAGGTGTTTTTAGTGCATATAGATCCGGTTCTTAGTTATTACATACAATCATCCCCAGTCTGAGAATTAACAAGAAAGTTGACCTAGTCAATATCTACTTTCCTATATTAAAACCATTGGCAAAGAGGGTATTACATAGAATATCTTGTTAATCAGCTTTACACAGCAAAAATTCTTTGTGACTGCGAAGAAATGAATATGATATAAACATAACTGGTATGAATTGTGGCACTAACCAATACCCACTATGGTGGAAGTAGGTTCTTGTACAGAATTCAAGATTACTGAGAACAGATGTCTAAACGGGATGTTAGATCAACACTGCATTGTGAGAATTTTATGTATTGGGGACTTATCTGATCTTCACCACCATAGGTTAGCGGTGTAGCTCGTTAATACCGTAGAGATATACTAACTTCGGGGCAATAGAGTGTTGTCAGTTTCACTCCTAAAACGGTATTATGTTTAATGTAATTCAACTGACAGCGAATCAGCGTTGCACCAAAACGTCATCTATTAAATAGAGTGTTCTGATGCATCCAGAAGGAAGCTACTAATAAAGATCGATTGGCAGTTACCAAAATTCAAGCTTGGTATGCCAGTCAAAGTGATTTGAGGAAGAATTGCAAATATTCATCTAAATATTGCATTATAGCTGTTATCCGCTGCTACATACGCGTGGACTTGAAATTTCATTGCTAGAATTGGATATTTAAAGTTGTAAGTTTTGTAAAAGGCGCCCCGAAAAGCACGGAGTTGGGATAATGTGACGGGAAAGCCATCACCATACCATTCCACCACTGAACCTGTCTCATGAAGAGAACCAGTTTGCAACATGTTTAAAAAAGCAACAAACTAAGGAAGAGGACGGTTAACTTTGGGAGAGTACCTACCACAGTTCCTCCGGCAGATTTATGTTTGTGGTTTAAAATGATGTCACTTTCTGGGGACATCTTTTGTTAATACCGTTTTGGACATAACATTTTAGGTTTTACTGTTGGAGTTGGTAACCCGTGAGCTACCTACATATAACTGCTCATGGGAGAAAACACATATGTTTTATGTATATTCCTGCAACTTTCAGTTTCTGTCCCTGGACTTTATTGATAGTCATCACAAAGAAGAATTTTAGTGGGGACTGTAATCTTTTGAACCGGAGTGGTAGTGCTGTCAAAATTATTTTTATTCGAGGAATCAACACACCCTATTTGTCATTCAATTAATGATCACAACTTTCATTCCGTTGCGCCCCAATTGTGTTATTTACAGGTGTGTGCTGCGGTGAATCGCAGTGCTCGGATGTTTAGTTTCAACAGTATGGATACACCAACTTTTAATCTTAATTTATAACATGGCACTTCCGATGACCCCAATGAGTTAATGAACTATATGTGATATGTGGTAACTTGGGCGGTGTCCATAACACTGTGCACCGATATATATGTTACTAATTTGCCATACACTTTTTTTAGTCGGTGCTATTATTATGAACGGATCATATACAAACTGCGAGAAAAACAAAGCCTGAGCGACCGATATATGATTACAGAGACTTACACACGCTATCCGTCTGTCTGTCACCGTTGGGTTAGTTTTCAAAATACCATGGGGAAAAATGTAAATTATTCCTAAAATTGTATGCTACATGAAATTTCTTGAACAAATTTCGTCAAGATCAGTTTAGCCGTTTATTCGTGATAACGTAACAAACAGGTAGAGATAGTTATTTTCGCGTTGGTACTGTTACTAGTGTATGCTGTGTTGCAGGTGCGATGCCGACGTGGCTCGCGGGCTGACCGCGCTTGCCGCCGTCCGCGATGCTGCCGGGGCCGGTCGAGGCGGCGGAGTCGGCGTCGTCGCCGTCACCGCCGCTGTCGCCGCTGGCCGCCGCCGCTGCCGCCGCCCCCGACTCTCCGCCGTGGCCGCCGCCTCCACCGCCTGCCTCTGGCCAGCCGCCCCAGCGAGGCCGCTCGACGTGCAGCAGCCTGCGCAGGGCGGGGTCGGCGCACAGCCAGGCCACCATCACCAGCCACACGCACTCTGTCGCGGGGAGCTTCAAGAAAGGTATGCCTCCCACCACATTAACTGACAGTTGCAGAGCGCTTGCCACCTGGTCACGCACAGGACTGGAACGTCTGGTGGTCCTTAAATCGATTGCGAACAGGAGTGGGCAAGTTCAAGGAAATCCTCCTGAAATAGGGTTACACTGATACTACCAGTATTAAGTGCGAGCGTGGTGAGGGCCAAACAACGAAACCATATACTCGAGATTCCTATGTGACCATCATCCTGCAACAAAGATGATCTGTTTCGAGCAACACCGAGTGCACATGAGGTTGCGAAGTACTGGGCGAAATGTGTTTAAAGTTGTTAATTTTCACAGTGTTTTAACTGTGTTTTTGGTGTTTATGATTCGAGAATAATAATAACTCTCTCGAAAAACTTGGAAAGTTGCTTACTTATAGGCACTGGCAATGTGCTGTGGCACAACACATTTTCGAAAAATTCCCAAATGTTTTCGTCATTTATAATTCAATCTTTTGTGGACGGAATGCAGTGAACAGGATTGTAGTTGTTTAATTTGAAAGGCATTTGTTTACGCAAAAGCTTTTGAGGTAAGGATCCTTTGTGTTTTGTTTACCTAACAGCACGTAAAGGGCCTTTAGTGCAAAAGCTACAAAAATTCTTCATAAGACATGAGTTCGCATCACAGGATTCTGTAACTCTGTGTTTTACTCAACGTGATCCTCATATGTTCTTGATTATCCCTCTCTTGCCCAGTATAACAACGTTTCTCGGGGCAAAGTCTGAACAATCTGCCCTGAATACTTTTTGTAATGAACGATGATTTTTTTTACAGAACTTCTGTTTTTGTGATCAGTAACATCTCCAGCCAAGTCTTGTCCATAAGATTGATGAAAGGAAGGAACTGCAAGTATCTGATTGCACAAAATTCCGTTTGTAAAAATTGTATTCATTCACCTCATGATAATATCTATATAAAATCCTTCACTTTCTTGTGATTTATGAACACTGTATATAATTTAAAATTATTTTAAAACCATTATTGTTAATAGTCAGCTATATCATCCTTATAAGAAATCATAAAACTCTTCAGTAACTCGTGCAAAATTTTGGTTGTAAATAGCACTAAGTTTTATTATTTTCTTCAATTTACAAATTACATCCTTTGTCTGTGCAGTCACCTAAATTATCTATCATCACATTATTTGATAACTGACGGTGAAAAAAATTTGCCATCAAACATAGCCCTGCAACATTAAGTGATATTGTAATCTTATATCTTTATTGAAATACGCAGAAATACAGTAACCATAAAAACATTCTGGTGGTATTCCTTGTTTCATTGTTATCTCTCAATAGGTTTTGGTGTATTATCTGTGATATGTCGGTATTTTCCAAAAACAGAATTACTGCACCAACAATTTACACAGTCTTTAGCTTTTGATTGAACAGTGAAGTGCCACACTACACATTTGTGTTCCATGTGATTCTGGTGTCCACCTTGCAGAAAGCAATCCAGGTTTTCAGTGGACCAGCGATGCATGTTCTGCAAATTCAGTTGTCCAATGGAGACGAACGTAAGTTCGTCAGCAAAGAGAATGTCATAAACGAAATGATTATTTCTATGTATTTACTGCAATATCTACGTTGAATAGGCATTGCGATTGTAGAAATCGTTTCTATAAAACAAATGATCTAAGGAAATGTGAAATGGGTGGCCTCATGACCATATCGATGCGATATAAAACCAAAGTAACAACAAAAGAAGCGAAAGCGGTGAAATTTAAGTTGTCACAACATTTTGGGTTCACTTTATTTAGAAATTTTCGAAGAACGTGTGATTTCCCTGCGGCGATTTTCTTTAACCCTTTAACCCAACATTGAACTCTGGCACAGCTTGCCGTGTAATGTGAAGAACGCCAGAACTCCTCCATGTTTCGGATTCCACGTTAAACTGTAGGTCCTCTGTAGAGCAAAAAACTCTAGCTGTAACACGGATGTGTAACATCCTATGCAAATTCAAGCTAAGCGAAGATTTAATGTGATCCTAGTTGGTGCATCGGAACATACGTACATACACAAAACACGTACAATATTTCAGATGCTCAAGCTGGGACATCCTGTATACGAATAAGATAATTCGAAAAGTATCTTTGTCAGACCGTAAACAGTAAAGAATTTCCCTGTTGTATGATACTTCAATAGAGATCTACAGGAAAAGAAGCAAGAAATATTTCTTTTTCAAAAATGACGAATCAGGACGGAGATATAAAGTGACTGAAGGTCGTACGGAACGAAGGACGTAGGATTTAATTGATATTTATACATAATTTTCTGCAGAAACCTAGAATTTTGGCATTTTTGTCATTGCAATGAAGGATAAAATTCAATATAACTATTTTATTAGCTTCGTAAAAGCAATTAATGCATAGGTACTGTTCAGTTTAGATATACCATCTTGTGTTTCAGCGTTATAAAGACTTTTACAGTTCATTATCACGAATTTTCAGTTTCTTTTAGAAAACGTTTGCACCAAAGTTGCAGAAAATTTTCAAGTAATATAATGAGACAACTGCGGAGTTAATCCGAGCATCAACTAGCAGGGACGAGACAGCCAAGATGGTTGCCGACATCCGGAACGGATAGGGACCAGAAGAAGAAGAAATATAATCATGTAGCACGGAAATTTTAAATTTTCATTGCGTACGTATGTATGTATCTTGCAAAATACATAATTTGTTTCGCATGACAGTATCCGAAACGGCACATGAAATAACTGACTTTCATTTTCATTTTTTTTTTTTATAATTTAAGTTTCTTTTTTAAATCCTAGTCTCACGCAACAAACGCATAAATTTTTTAATAGATACACCAAACACCCTAGATCACCATTGCACTGTGTGTACTGACAAGTAAAGGAAATATAAACTTTAACAGATTTGCAGGTTTTAATAAAATTTCGTGAATGTAACTAAGTAATCTTCAGAAGTAATGTTTTTATTTATTCAGACATATTACTTTTTGTACTTTGTAACTGCTAACAACTTTTAATGTAGTGGAAGGAGTCTGGAGTTAGTCATGTTGACTCGTACACAGAAGCGGCGTCTCGTGGAGCCACTACTCACGTCTGAGGCAGCCGGCAGATAACTTTTGCAATTAACATCAGTCCCAGCGCGGGAGTACAATCGAGCTGCTAGGTGTACAGCACTGCAGCCTCTGACTGAATGCCACTAATTACCCTCTTTACCAGGGATCGCGCCTAATGGTCGAATATGACTCGATTGCCCCGTGTCGAGGTATGCGGCAGTGGGGCCAACAGTACGGCCACGTTTTCGTTTCCTTTTTGAAGTTGGTCGGCAGAACGACAGTTAATTAAAGTTGCGACGGAACTTTTAAGATGGAAAGCGGAAGAGGATTATGTATTTAGGAACCATCTCGTGAAATTAAAATTGCAGATCGTATTAAAGTTTTAATACGGCTCAGAACGTGTGTTCTTAGCCAGGCGCTTCGGCATTGTTAAAATTTTTCTGTTTGAAATTATTATCTGCGACATCAAAGCTGATGTTAAGGTTCTTTACCGCACCCTGCGGAGCAGGAACTATTGGTTATGACTCAAAATTAATTTTGCAGCTTTTAGAGTCACTCTCCGGAGAAATTCAATTTCCGTAATATCTCAGCCTTAAGGATTATGACGTTTCCGTTAAGTTATAATTACACTTCCTCTGGTTACACAAATCCTTGAAAATGGTCTCTTAGTGCATTTAATTTCTTCCGTAACTTTCTCTGATAACTCTGATTATAATTTTAAAGATTAACTGGGCTCTAACATTCTGAGCAACGCATTATTTCCTGATGATTTCAGTGTTTCTTTAAACTCGCTTTACGCTACCGTTCCAAAATGATGTTACACAATACATATACAAAAGGCAGGCACAGGTCACACAATGTGAAAAACGCAAAGCATATAGAAAGCTGCCTCTTCGAACTAAAGTTCTAAGGGGCCTGTAAAATTTCAGTATTCTACGTCATCACAAAACCAGTTGTTGAGGATATTAAACGTCGGTATTTTATCACATCTCTCAGTGACTGCCGTAATTACAGTGTAATAAAACACTGTTACCGATAGACAGTACCGATCTTTGGCACATGTACAAGAGCTTCTGGACTTGTTAAGTTTGCGTAAGTATTCTAAACACATAAGCAATTAACTTTCGTCAACTTTTTATGTTTTAAAGCGTGACCAGTAATTAATAGGAAATTTATTGGAATTATTTTTCTATCCTTCCTCTATAACGTATTATAAAACACCAATCACATGTAAATTGATTACGTGCTTTATTTTAATTGGTGTTATATTCAGCTCATTCTAATAAGTAAACCTATACTGGTATATTATTTTTTGATTACGTTCAAGCGTAAGTAGAGGTTAACGCCCCATTTTTTCTTATTGATAGAAGATAAGATACGAAATCAACGTTGCAGTTAATTGGCCAACTGTTTTAGAAGATAAAGAAAATAGCTTCTTAAATTACATCACTAATATTACTGGTCAAATAAGAAAAGAATATCTACCACGACTAATGCCTTAAAATCGATAAGGGACCAATAACAACGAATGGGAAGGAGAATTCGGCCAAGGCCTTTAGCAGCAACCATCCCGGCATTTGCCTGGAGTGATTTCGGGAAATGGAAAACACAAATCTGGATAAACTATCGGGGTTTCCAACCTGCGTTCTATTGAATGCTAGGCCATGGGTGTTACCGCTCACCCACTATGCTCGGTAGAATAATTTAATTTTTATCACAAAATACCTTGAAATAAGCTCTTTTCTTTTAATCAAAATTGTTTCTTTATTGCTTGGCCTATTCCTAGTTAAAAAAACAAGTGATTTCATCTTAAACATTATTTTTATTGGCGAAATCATATAAAAGTTAATAGATTCCAACAACATAAATACAATTTGTGCTTTAGTCGAGTGAAGTGACACAATGAATCACATTGTAGAGTATTAGGAATGAAGACACGGATCAGAGAGGAACATTTTAGTTTCCCGTTGTTTACTAAAATTACATCAGGAAAATGTCTGAATGGTTTCTATACCAAAACCACAATAGATTCAGTCCAATAATATCGATTCTTTTTGGATTCAGACAGAAAGATAAGTACAAAATCTCTTTACCTCACACGAAACATATTTAATTGCAAATAATATTTTCATTTAGAATTCTGTCTTGTCGTATGAATACTGAAAGATGGGGTAAGAATTTTCGCCATTGTAGGCAATTAATTCGGCAACAAGAGAGAAGGCGGTATGGAAATAACAACTCAAACACGGATGGCGTAAGGAAAAAATAAATAAAAATGCTGTATTAAATTTGTTCCTTATTTTGCTTGGGGTTAGATTATCAACACTCTTTAGAACAAAAAATTCGAGCATAATGTGCGATTTGTACATTTCCTTTTTGTTTCGTGATATTATATAAATGAAAGTGGATTTTATCTGAGGAATTTTACTATAACGTGAGATTGTATTCCACTTATGAATTCCAAATCAAGCTCAAATTTTTTGTATCAAATCTATAATTATACGAAAAATCAAAATTTTTCTAGAATTAGACTATTACATTTACTTAAAGATCAAATACTGAGTAAGGTTATCGTGGTCTCAGTGCACTGCTTTATCTTGTTTCAATCGACTGCTATTATTTTTATAGGAGATTTTATTTTATTAAAGAAAGTATAATGCAAACGTTTGGCATATTTGAGAAATATATTTTAAAAACGTTAATAATTTTAATAGACTAAAATATATTTAGACTGAAAAGTAAAAAATGGGGAGCTTTGGTGTGAATTTTAAAATCGATTAACTGTTATAGTGGAACTAATTCTGAAAACAAACAAAAACGTCTGTATCACCATAATAACTAAAAAATAAAGATCAAAAACTGCAATAGTACAATGCTTTATCTATGACGAATCTGAAAAAAATGATAGTGAAATATTTTATTACGTTCCCGACAAAAAATTTGTCCCGACGTGTTGCTGCAAATGAATCATGTGTATCCGATTATGGTATGATTCGTATGGTAGTAGATCCCATGGGCATGATAATGTACATTACATTTATTAATATCATATTATTCTGTTTATCGATCCTGTAGGATGAGTTTGGGTCCTGGTATTGTAGAGGAAATGGAGTCATATTCCCGTACAGCCATCCAGATTTAAGTTGTCCATGGTTTCGTTGTCGGCGAGCCTTAAAGAACAATTATTTATTTATTTATTTATCGTATGATTATCTAACAAGGTACGCAATAGGAAATGTACATGTCACAAGCCTGTACAATTTCATATCTCCAGATCTAATGTTTTAATCCAGTCAACTGCACTGATCGACGCATCGTGTATTTGCGCTACTCTTCCCTTGTAGGCCCGAAGAGGACAGTCAGAAACGATGTGATTGATTGTCTATAATTTGCAGAATCTACCCAGCCCCATTTGTATAATAAGTAGGCGCATCTGTCTTGTCCTGTTCGAATCCGATTGATGATTCTCCTCTGCCATGTGGTGTTCATACTGTAAATACATCCCGTAATTATCCTCATTGCCTGATTGAGTTGCACATCTATCTTCTTTGTATAGGCACTATTGATCCAGGATGGGCAGCAGTATTCAGCAACAGAGTATGACAGAGCTAAGGCTGTGGATCTTAGAACGTGAGCACTGGCTCCCCATGAAGTACCTGCAAGCTTATGGAGAATATTATTTCTCGTTTTAACTTTGGCAGCCACGTTTGAGAGATGGTGTTTGAATGTCAGAGTTCTGTTCAGTGTTATACCCAGATATTTTGGTGTGCTGCAATACGGCAAGAGTTGGCCTCTGAATTTAACTTCTGGTTTATAGTGCGATTGATTGTTGCGTAAATGAAATGTTGAAATAACTGATTTCTGAGGATTTAGATGGAGGCATCATTTCTTGAAGTATTCATCTAACTTTTCCAGATCAGCTGATAAAGTTAAAGAACTATGCACAATAATAAATACTGTAAATACATCCCGTAATTATCCTCATTGCCTGATTGAGTTGCACATCTATCTTCTTTGTATAGGCACTATTGATCCAGGATGGGCAGCAGTATTCAGCAACAGAGTATGACAGAGCTAAGGCTGTGGATCTTAGAACGTGAGCACTGGCTCCCCATGAAGTACCTGCAAGCTTATGGAGAATATTATTTCTCGTTTTAACTTTGGCAGCCACGTTTGAGAGATGGTGTTTGAATGTCAGAGTTCTGTTCAGTGTTATACCCAGATATTTTGGTGTGCTGCATTACGGCAAGAGTTGGCCTCTGAATTTAACTTCTGGTTTATAGTGCGATTGATTGTTGCGTAAATGAAATGTTGAAATAACTGATTTCTGAGGATTTAGATGGAGGCACCATTTCTTGAAGTATTCATCTAACTTTTCCAGATCAGCTGATAAAGTTAAAGAACTATGCACAATAATAATAATAATAATAATGATCTGTTTATAAGGTCGGTATATGTAAGAAATTTTGTTCTTTATTAAGCTTACTAATATCTACCGACTTTTGTTACAAAACGAATAAACAGAGGAGATTTTAATTTGGAGTGTCATGTACATGTATACTTACGTTTTTATGTAACTAATGCAACAATTTTCATTTTGTTTTACATTAAATGTATTTCGACTTATATTGAGTCATCATCAGCGACAACATTTGACTTGAATTTTTTGGATGTTTCACACCACATTTTGTTTTACGAATAAATATTTACGTAGATGTAACTGCATTCTGCTCACATTTACGTACACCTGTGCTTCCGTCCTCAAGTCGTACTCGAACAGCTCGCGCACATGCCACCTCTTTTCAAAACAAACCTCTCCGTTTTGTTACTTTACTGTTTACCTTCGTGTCATCACCCATTCGGCACTTTAGATAATATGTAAGGGACATAAATAACCAAGATGACCTACAAAACCAGTCGAGTAACGCGAAGGGGCACATAGCAAGTTTGTTTTGACAGATGTGGTGAAGAAATGTTATGTTTAGAAACAATTAGATCATGTTTGGCGAAAGACGCGTAAACTGTGAGCTGCGATGAGTCGTAACAGCAACGTGAAGTTGGATATTATGTTTTCACATGTATGAAAATATTCGTTACTATCTTTAAGAAATCCATCTGCACGAAACAATACAAACTTAAAACAAGTTAATACCGAATTTTTTGTTAAAATGTCATTGTTCATCATATTTCGGCAAGTGCATACCAGCAGCTGGCACCAAAAAATAATGCAAATCGATCAATGGGGGAAGAAAACTGTTCTGTATCAACACTGTATTTGAACGTCTAAATTAAATAAGTATTGAAATCAGCAAACCATGGTAATAGAGTTGTTATTTTCACATCATCCATGGGAAAATGAATATGAAGACTTAAGAGAAATTTGGTGAAAAGTGTTAGAGTCAAGGAAGACATGGGTAGAAATTACGTGAACACGAGAAGCAAACCAAAGTGAAGGGCATAATTTTAAACGAATACGATGTAATTATCACAGGAAGAGCGATTGTAGAGCGTAAGTACTTTCTCTTTAATCCACCAACAAATTGTTAATTTCCGTGTCATAGTTGCGGAAATGAGAGTAATTAGCATTAAAAAAATCCAATTGCATTAAGGAAATCAGTATGGGTAATGAAGAAAGAATGTGCGATCAACTATCTTGGCTTCTCCTCACTATTAGTTAATATTTAAATCAATCATTGAGACTAATGATCCATTGTAGAGCATTCAGATATAATAATTTTGCTCTCACCATTAGAAATTTGCACATACGGAAGTTACAAGCGCTATTAATTTTTAATCGGAGTATATACTCGCCTTGGATTGCCGTTCGTGCACCCACATGATTGATGATTTGTATTACTATAGCGAATCTTTCTAGCTTAATATGTAGCGGGGTCTCTCTCGTACCACAATGTTTGTTCTTAGCGCAAATTTCAAATAACTCTTTAATTAATACGTTTCTTTCATATAATATACTATTGGAATGTAGTCTTTACGGGTTTTCCGCCGTATGTTGTTGAAATACGCATTTCAACAACATACGGTGGAAAACCCGTGAAGACTACATTTCATTGATACGCCGTGAAAGCCTTCGATCTCACATAATATACTATTGTTCAACAAGTAATCTTGAAAATTGTGGGGGTCTCTCAAATTATATTCCATGATGAAAGCTGGAAGTTCTGTAAACTTTCCTTTTTTTTTCTTATGGCTATACGCCTCGTCGACGTCGAGGTCATTAGAGGCGGGATGGGACTGGGGGCAACGAACGGGTAGGAGTTCAGCCATGGTCTTTCGAAGGAAGCATCCCGGTATTAGCCTGGACTGATTTAGGGAAATCATGGAAAACCCAAATCTGTATGCCCGGACGGGGATTCGAACCCGCGTCCTCCGAATGCGAGGCCAAAACGATTATACCTTTTCATTTGTAGAGCAGGATGTATGTGTAGCAACAAACAAGTGAATTATTTCCCACCGTGTGTAGCGGAAGGCCTGGAGTTGTGTGTGTGAGCGCTGATCATTGCAGCTATTAGCGATCTAGCGAGCTGGTCTTGATGGCAGCCATTATCTGAGCCGAGCCGGGCACCTGTTGGCTGCAAGCAAGAGTCACGGAGCACCATCAAGGGCAGACACAGGTGCACCAGACTGTCATCACACTGCAGCTTCAAGTTTCCAGTCAACCATAATAAAACAGTGCTTAAAAATTTGGAGATAAAACAGGACAAACAGAATACTCACTTTTATAGTTTATTCTGTATAGTTATTCACAATGATGAATGAGCAAAAAATCTTTTGACTTAAAGAAAATATAGAACTGGTAGATGGGACAGAACATTAAAGGTTATTACAGTTTACATAAATAATAAAATGGTTCCAATAATGAATTTTAAAGAACTGATTTACGAAATGTTTCGGTATTGGAAAGTACATCAACAAATAAAGTAATAAAGGCCGTCAGTATTGTTGTTCAGACTAGCCGCCAATGTGGCGCAGTGCGCTGAGGCGCCTCACAATGGATTGGGAAGTACAATGGACCGGACACGAACCCAGGCACCGCGTACCGGCCGTCCAGACTGCGACTTTCCGTGCTCATCGAGGGGAATGCCGGGACTGTCCCCAATCGTCGCCATATAAACTACATATTCCACAGACAAAAATTTCGCGAATCACACGTTGAAGATAGTTACATGTTTCACAGACGTAGTCTATGGCGACACTTCCACCATTAGTATGACCTGGCAGTATAATATCCTTGGCACTAGTAAGGGCAAGTGGTCGTAAAACCATAGCTCCAAATTCGACCCTGGCAAGGAGAATTAAACCCTTCGAAGACAGCCGACCACAAAAAATAGGAAAAGGTAAGGAAGAAGAAGAGATTACTGTTGTTTTGACTGCTTGGATACAACCGAATACATTGTAGAGTTATATGAAAATTTGTAGCGTAATTTGGAAATGTGAAGTACGAAACAACTTTTCTAAAATCACGTAATGGGTCTACATGATACTTACACGGTCTCGACATTCAAAAATCATTTCGCCTTCTATTTATAATTGATCAGTCTGTTACTGCATGTTGTTCCGCTTATATGGTAAATATAAACTGCTTCTGCAAATCTATAGTCTGCAATTTTACTTTAGACTTATGAAGTTAGAACATAAATGTGTTACAAAATTGGATTAAATACTTTCTTTTACGAGACGTCCAAATAGTATTAAGACTAAAATAAATTTTGCTGATGTTTAGTTATTGAGGAAATAACAACGAGAACATCACAAATTTTTCAATGCGTATCGATTTTGCGCTTTTGAATGAAGATATTTATTTTGGTTATGGCTGTATGCCTTGTCTTTGTTGAAGTTATTAGAGCCGGGAAAGGACTGGGTGCAAATAACGGGAAGGAATTATACTATGGCCTTTTGAAGGAACCCTCCTGGCGTTCGCCTGGAGTGACTTGGGAAACCATGTAGGCCTAAAACAGAAATTTGGAAGGCGGGATGGGGTTTCAAATCAGCGTCCTCCTGAATGCGAGGCCAGAGCTTACCCTCTACTTTTTAGAAGTAATTAAAATTAATTAACTTCTACGTTACGTGTTCCCTTGACGAAATAAAAAACATGATCATTTTATTCTCGCCCTAAAGTGAAATTTACTTTTGTGATTTGATGGTTGATTTATCTAAATTCTAATAATAAATTTATATGTTAGTGATAAGTAACTGTTAAACGTTCGTCCTTCAACGTGAACATCATATTTTTTTCTAATGTTAGGTATCTTATTCAATTACTGCCAAATTAACTTAACAAATCTCAAACACTGCCCTGTTTGTTTGAGTATATTGCACTATCTGACAGTATATAACAAATAATCTCCATTCCACGATATTCACTTTATCCTCGCTCTATAAAAATATCTCTCTGTTAAATAAAAAATATATATTTCGATACGAGTTCATTTTTTAACAATTGAATACTCTCTTACTGAGCTGTGCAAGACTTTTAATATAGATATCTCATTAGTAAACGTTATTCAATCATTAGTTTTTGCTTCTGTGTGAGATTTATTCCTTACACATCGATCGAAACAACTTTTTGAAAGTTTAATGTCAGTGTATGTTTAGCAAATACGACTTTTCTGGTTCATTTGCAGAAATACTCGTAAGACGTATTGGCGTGACGGGTATTTAAACATAAAGGAAACGAAAATAAGACGTACACTGTTCCTCGCGGTGTCCTAAACTGGACTCCTCATATTCTGGTATTTAACAAGGCAACAAACAAATTTCGTCAGAAACGTTATTGGAATTCATCCTCAGCACGGTAAATAAAACAAATTTGAGGCATCAACGTTTACTTGCTGATTTAGTTGCTAAAATGATGAAATTAGTGGAGTCCTATGATATCTATGCGAAGTCTTCCGGAAAGATTTGATGTTTGATGACATTCAAGGTACTTACAATGTTGCCTTATCACCAACACATTGATACAATTATTTTAATGCTCCCTGGGGTTCTCAATCACTGATGAACTAAAAAGTCCTCTGGAACAACGAGGTTTGTGCATATTAAGAACATGTCTCCTACTAATTATTTAAATACTGCCAAAAGCTGCCAACGGAAGTGATTTTCTTTTTCCTAACTGTTGCGTACATATCTCACTTAAATTTGAGTTATTATCTACTGTGGAGTTACACTCAAACTTAATGCAAAGGCTGTATTTAAGCACAGCCTCCTATAAATTTTCCCATTTAATCCTGATCTGAGTGTTATAAGCAGCCATTCAGATGTGTGAAATTAATCTTATGCCAAAAATTCACGTCATTGCTCAAGTGCACACCCCCGGGACACCCGCCACGACTGTGGATACCATTGTGAGGTGAGAGTATGCCGTCTGAGACCTGCCCTGTGACTGGTTCCACATAGCCCTGTAATTGTTTCGACCTCGCCGTACTAAAGGCATCATTAGGCGACAGTAATGTATAATTTATGACTGTGCAATCGATGCCGAGTGGGGAAGGTGGAAAGTATAGTGGGCGGCATGCAAATGACTGTTCTCCATAGACCAACCTAGTCGCTCAGAGCACTCTGCAAACTAGTTAAACGTGACCCAAAGGGGGACGGAATATGTTACAGATTACTTCATATCAAAGGAAGGAGCAATTTTTTGTTACGTCCTTTCAAAGCCCTCTTTATTCGCATTAGAATATACTGACATTTTCTTATTTGAAGGTAGAGATTTGTTCATATTTTTCTCTTACAATAAGAATAAAAACCTGACTACTTCACATTCACTGTCAACGAACATTTACATCCATTAAGTGGTAAATAACTGTTGTGAGTTTCTTTATCTATTTTTCAATAGAAATAATTTACTCTTAGTTTATATGTGTAATGTTTGATTTGAATATCGTACGTTAACATTCAGCGGAAAATTGACAAATTGCAGCCAATCTCCGCCTCAAAAACTACACATTTCACAAACAAACAAAAATACACTTATCACACAGTTACACACTTCACATCCTCCATTAGAACGTTGTACGGCCTGGAGGTAGATATAAAATGCTTGGCGTCAGCAAGGGCATGGAGCCGTAAAACCAAATCTCCATATTTTACCAGGCCAATGAGAATTAAATGCAGCTGGCCCCTTCTGAAATGTTTCGCATTACGTAGGTTTCATGTGTCTTCTATGATTTGTTTCACACAGTAGTCTAAATTAGGAAAATCATTGTTGAAAAATATTGCAAGGAGATTGATGTTCATTTTATTTACTATACACACCTTTAGCAGGTTGCATCCCTTTCATTAGAAGCTAAGGAAATGTTTAGTTTGCATGAGTGTAGTGATGGTCTTTCTCGATTTTGTTAATTCATCGACTTTCCAAAGGTGTATTTTAATAGTTGCGTCTCTGGTGGTGGAATCGTAGGTTCTACAATACATCTGATGCCAATATCTTATAGATACAAACAGTACGAAAACAACTATTATGGTTAAAATTTTAACTGGTAAAAATTAAAAAGTCGTCAGACTTCTTGTGATTTGTAAATAAAACTGTTAAGTGACCATTTTAGATTCAAGGACGAATCCCGATCAGGAGCTGTTACAAAAATGTTGTGTGGTCGATCTACATTTAGATAGCACATCATGTTGCTGTTCTACCATTACTTTAGAATTACCGGTACTCAATTCAATGGACCTCATCTGCTGCGAGGCTTCATTGATATGTGCCCTTAACGCTTTGCTCATTGTGGTATCTAAACCGTGGGCTGGATGTACAGTTGAGGCTGGACACGCGTCTGCCCGGGGCCTGTGGCCGCTGTTCCTATTTTATAGCTCAATAACGTCTTATCCGTCCACGTTCTCCCCTTTGTTCTGTTTGAGTTGCAAGCCGTGGGATCTGCGCGTCCCATCTTGAGCTGCAGACACCGCCGGCGGCGGACCAACAAGATGATGAGGGGTGGGGGAACAGGGGCCATCGCCTCGCGAGCAGCCAGATTAAGCCAACACTGTTTCCTGGTCTGCATATTTACCCACACAAGGGCCCATAACAAGTCTCAATACGTTGTTTACAATTATACCTTTCCCTTTCAGTACCTGATAGTGGGAATAGTAAATGTCAGAGGAATAAGCTCTATATCTGTGTTCTTGTGAACATAGCGTCAACATTGATCTACTTTACCAGTTCACACAGTTATTAAGTAATAATCATCAGTGTGCCGATTTCGCTGGTTAATGCCAGGTATTATGTTCTGGACCACTGGATTCCAAATTTCTTAACCAACAACTTAATGAAGAATGTTTACTTTATTAGTAATAAACTAGGCTTTGATTTGGATGTAATAAATAGAAGTGTAAATTTTATTTGGTTTCGGAACTGCCTCCCTAAGAAGAATATTCTGATGCAACGACATTATTTAGTCTTCTCCATCTTTACAGGACAGGTATTGCCAAATGATCGGTAAAAACTGCGAGAATTCGTACAGGACGAGATATGCTCGCTGAAAAAACCTATTGCATCAATAAACCAGGAGGAAGGGTTGTGCAACGTCACTTTCACTTACATATAGGCTCTGGCACACTTAATGTGTTTCTATTGCAGAACGGCATATGGCAAGCGACTCTTTCTGTAAATTGGAGTTACGGGATCATGTTAGTGATTAATAATTTCAATTCTTATTAGTTATTGCGAATAAATCAGTGATCTAAACTCATTTGTTAGGTATGGAAACATAGAAAAAATTGATTATGCAAGGGAATAAGAAATCGAAATAAATTTAACAAAAATTAATTTGCGTTTATCTAAACGATACTGTTGCCTCGTTATGACGTGATTGTTTGGAGAGCATGAAATTAATTTCAAGGCGTCACAGCGTGAAAGTTACTTGAAAACACTGGGAAATGTTAATTAAACAGCATTAAATTTGACCAATAGTGACGTCTTCATGTTGTTTTAAATTAGTTGGCTCTGAGTGAAGACCGTGTCTTGATCGTTGATCGGCCAGACTTCAAAAATGTACTGCCGATGAGTGGTAGACTTTACTGTTTGAATGATTCATAATGAATAAATCGAAAATGGCCCCCTGAACAATCTCAAATAGGAAATCCAGCTGTTTTCAGCTAGAATAAAGCGTCTTCAATCTCGGCTAGAAGATTGCAGTGGTTGTTTCTTACCAGCTTGACCAACCAGCGATGTTTAATGATAGCGTAGGTGGTAGGGACGTGAACTTTGCAATGTTCTCCAGTAAACGGAACTCGTGTTCTTCACCCAGACAGAAGTTCCAGGGGATCTACTATCAGATTCACATCAGAAATGTAAGGTGTGTCGGAAGTGGAGACGACAATTATTGTGGTTTGAATTAAATGAATTTCTCCATACAACTGATCACTTTTGACATTATGACACCTTCATCGTCTATCAAAACTGATTCAGTTATTTCAATACACAGGTATGGCATTGTCTTAAAGAATTCCTCAGTACGGTACGTAAGTAGAAGTAAGATCAAAAGCATTGTGCCGTCACTTCCTCGTTTGGATTGAACTACAGTAGACAGTAAGGAGGAATAAGACTTACTACTGCAATTTACGGTAATTTGCAGAACAATCTGTCGTTTCTTCTTGTTAATTAGGATTTTAAGTCATTAAAACGATACCTCCACTAATGTTCTCAGCTCTAAGACAAAAATTAAACACTCATGGATCAAGTATGATGATCAAAATTTTCAAGACTTCACGGCCGAAGTAAAATGTAAACTACAAATCTGAAGATACACTTCTGTTTGATGGGAAAAGAAGACGACAGCAACCCTGCTATTATGAAGGGCATGTGTTAAATCAGTCACATTTCCACCGAAATGATGAAACTGAAGTCAATAAGGTGGAACTGTTCCCACAAAGAATTCCAGTACACCAAAGAAATGTATTTCGCCCATTCAATTTAAGACTAACTTCTTCGGTGCAGAACTATCAATCAATAACGGGGGTTTCTAAATTGAGCAAATATAACAGTATGAGAGTTACATTTATTTGTCCTGGAGCAACTGTCACTAATGGGGAAAATATAAGAATGTCCACTAATTCAACGTTTTTCGGTAAGATACACATCTGAATGACATTATTCAGTGTTTTAGGAGTATTGATGTTAATTGCTCTGGAAGTTAAACAAGTGCAACTACAATTATACTTCGCAATTCACAAAACTTTGGCTGGAAGCTGGCCCTTATCTCTAAAATTAATCTCTACTCTGTGCATTTCAATACCGAATGGCAAAAGAGAAGCATCAGTTTGACACCTTCTTTCTCTCATCTCTCCAGTCATCACGATCCAAATAGTTTGGTGGGTAAAGTATTTCACTATGACTGCACAGTTTATGTTTCACTCCCAGACGTTCTATTCTTTTCGTTACGTACACACACTACTTGGCACCTCACACTATTTGCAGTTTAGTTTAAATTGTCATTCATCGCCCTATGCCGAAATAACGTTTAGGTAACGCTGGATTTATAAGCAATAATCAAAAATATTTACGTTTCTGTACATGACAAGTTATCAGCAAACAATTTCCAACTGTTACTAACGTTTTCCCAAGATCGTTTAGAAAGATTTGGGAAAGAAATAATCCGATTATACTTCCTGGAGGAACGCCGACGTAGCTTACCCGTTAACGTCTTGCTGCTACCGACCAATTGAAAATACTAATATCCATTCACAAATCTGTTCCGGTACACCGTACTGTTGTGAAGTACACAGTCGACAACACTTAAAAAAAAAAAGCTTCAATTTGTGATACTGTTTACCTCATGCTAAAATAGGACCAGTTGTGTTTCACATGATCTGTTCTTCCAAATTCCGTGTTAGTTCGGTATTAGAAAATCCTTTTCGTCTATAAATTTCATAGTATTCCAGGATATAACATGCTCCAGAATTCTTCTTGAAACACTCGTTGGTGATTTGGTGACATGTGTCAGTATTTCATTAAAACACTTGAATATTCTTTCTTGAAAGATTTACAGTGTATATCAGATATAGTTATATTTCCGTTGCATACTCTGAAAAAACTTCTTTTACTGGGATAGTATCAAGACCGAGTCGTTCCCCCCTCTTCAGGAGTTCTAGCCGCTTTACAATACCTGCAGTATTTATCCGCAACGAATCCATCTCAAATCATACAAATTGTGGAAAAATGTATATCTTTTCCATATTTCAATCAGTAAATGAATTTTTAAATTAGGTGTTAAGTACGTTAGCCTTGTCACAATTTTCGTTACTCTCACATCTGTTTTGTGTTAGTGTTGCCATGTTGTTGACATTACAACTAGTTTTTCTAACGTGAAGATTCTAAAACTCGTTAAAGCCCCCACACGTCACATTTTTCACATATACTAAATACAACTCCGATTTCAAGGTCAATACCGCCTTTCGTTCTTCTTGAATGTGCTAGTATCTTCATTTCCTTCCTAAGTAATTTTTTCACCCGTATGCCATGGAACATTGATTGTCCTTTTCGTTCTATGTAAAAGAGTATCGTGATAGTTGAAGAAGTGATAATCGCCCCTCAAGTAAGTTCTAAATCAATCCTCTGAAGCTTTTTCAGATCTGTAAATAAACCTTTGTTTGTTACATATTTTTATCAGAGATATAATATCTAGTTGGATCAGTAACCAGCTGTTCAAGGAGATATTTGGAAACAAGTAGCAAGTGATTTCACACTAAACATTCGTCTGAAACTTTTATTATTATGAAACATTAATTCATTAATTAGATTGTTTGGTTTTTTTAGGGGCGCGAACACTGCTGATAGAAGGACACTTGTGCACATAAATGGAATATGGAGGTATTAATTTATCGATTCCAAATTAATCGTAGATATTCCAATATTACTCTTTATTACAGTTTAATATAAGCAACAGACTTTCATCATTTTAAATTCTTGAATACTTATAAAAAATAATATAAATTGCATTTAATGAAAATATACTATAAGTTTTACAGAACAGTGACTGTGTTGATCATTAAATAGGTTTCATATAAAAAGCGCAACATCTAAGGGATTTATCTCAAGTCGTTACAAATTGTAGCTGGCTTGTGGAAGATCCCACGTGGTTGTTTGATTTGTGTTGTTCGTTCTCTTTATGATATCTGCGAGTCTCTGTGATTTTGGTGCACACAGTTAATTATCTCTCAATAGCGCAGCTGACTGCGCCAGTGAGAGTGATAATGTTGTTAACCCATAAGGTGTCTTTGAGGTACGTCGCGAGTGAAGGCTTGGGTTAATGGTAATGACCCTAGTTCTCTGCTTGTTGGATGCAAGCAAGGGCTTAGGCTCTGAATAGAAAAGGTTGTTGTCCGCAGAGAGCGTAGAGCATAGGTGGAAATTTGGAAACGATTTATCGTATTGAGAATAGTAAATTTCCATTAATTTTCCTTCCTGTAGAGTAGGTCGGTTCCTCAGAGTATGTTGCAGTCACGCGCACAATATGATTATCTTTCAAATAAAAGGGGCCACTTGCTTTGCTCAGGGTACCTGTATAGGGTACTGATCAGCGTCTACTCACAAACGTCATTTGGAAAAGGTCCGGACACCTCAGATAGCTTATCTTATTCCACGCGCAAATAATTACTAATCTTAGGCCGTCAATGTTTTTGACATTACAAACTCCAAAATTTCCTAATGCTTAATATCGAATATTAATTCTGCGAACTTCGAAGTTATATAAAAGACGTTGCTTTTTCTACGGAAAGAGATCTGGTATTAAAATGTTTCATCCATAGGAAATTGTATAATCATGGCAATAACGCTGGTCATTTATACATTAATACTTAATTAATAATTACTTGAGACATAAATATACAACTGATTTTTGAAACACATAAGTATTACATTTAGTTCTGTTCATCAACATTTACGAAGAATACCTACCTTTCATTTTATGTAGTTCATCAAGGAGAGGTCACAGATTTTTTAAAGAACATAACCGGGAGTCTCCATAAAGATGTCAGTTTTAGACCCTTTAGGTCACCAGCTCTATCTCCTTCTAGAAACTTGAAATTTGATCGTAAGACCGATCATATACGATTAGTACCAAAATTACACATTTTAAAACTTATTGAGAGTGCTCTTTATTCATAATTCATTGCATCTTAATTTACGAAAACGTAGCGTGGTTTTGGAGGAGCGTGGAGCGGAGACCGTTGTCTAATCTGAAAGCGTGCCAAAATAGGTAATGGAGCCAAGCGAGTGCCCTCTGATCTACCATATGCGAAATATTTCTTAAGGTCCCTATAATATGAATTTCTAATAGAGCGATGATCGACTTGCAATTGCCACGGTTTTTATTGAATGACTTTAGTGCATTAAATTACAACATTATTCTGTTTAGAATTGGACTGGTTCATTTATTTGATGAAGGAAGGAGGGAATAGTAAATACTTCGTATTGCCGTAAAAGAGCTCCTTTCAAAGTGTTGCCTTCTGCTGTCCTGGAATGAAAAAACTCGTGCTCTAAGAGACAATCGTCCTTTGTAGCTATAACCAAGCGGGTGGTCCCCCATCTAATTAGATTCCTGGACGTTCGAACTGGCGGATTCCGGTACGTTTGTACTGGTGAACAGCGTGCAAGAATTTTGTATTCTTTGTTTTTACAGCAAAAGTTTCGTTACGGCTGAAGTCTGTCACAGTACAAAGACCTCGACAAACTTTGGTTCAATGTCTTATCCATGATGAATGGAGAATCTTGATTTGTATGTTTAAAGTAATTTAGAGAATATCCGCAATGTTAAGTGTTTGATTAATATTATTATTGTTATTTGGAATATCCAATTTAGATTCACAAATGGAAATTTGTAAATTTTCATCAGTATAGAATAATCAAAATTGTAAAGGATAGCCCAGCAAGAAGAAACGTAACAATATCTGAAACTAAATGCCAGTGGAAGAAAATGATAAATGTTAAACTACTAACCTGTTAGTTTGTACACAATCACCGAATCATTTTGATATTATATTATGTTTCCGTAGTGGAATGATAGGGGAGAGGAGGAGAGGAGGAGTGGTTAAGGGGCAGTGAGAAGACTGGAGATGCGTTACTTGATGATTTTATGCATAATAAATTCGTAAGGAGGGACTCCAGTGAATAATACCGTAATTACACTGGGTTGAAATATTGTTATATTCTTTCTTCTTTTTTTCTTATATTTTTTGATTGGGTTTATATTATTGCTGGTCCTTATTGGTTCTTAAGGATTTGATCGCATGTTATGGAACAATCCTAAGGATATGAGACTGCAGTGAACGAAAACAACACACCCAGCTAGAAGGCAGGTACGGACTTGATCTTGAGAACCCCTGAACTTGACATCGTAACTGATGAGGTTCAGTACGGAGTAATTTTGAATGGCCTCAGTCAAGTTTTTGATGCACATGTTTTGTAGACATACCCACTGCAAGCTTACCCAGACACAATTGCACATTAAGTTAGTTTCACGTTGAGAGGATTGGCAGTAAAGTGTGGCCTTCAACATGGGTAATTTCAATTAAGTTTAGGGTCTATTCTGCAATCTGCAGCAATTAAATTAAATGGCGGTATCATTTATACCACTGTTGATTCAACAGGAAAGGTTGTGAATGGACGAATGTCTTTTCAAAATTACCAGTGAGGAGCAGTAAGACCTGGTTAAATTACTCAGCACTTTGTAATGATACGAGCACACAGGCTGAACTCGCGTCGCCGCGTGTGCTATTGTGCTGGCTGGCAGATGCTCCGTTTCCCGGAAGGCGCGGCGCCTGTTTTTGCCGCACGACCAGCAGCGCTGGCGGGACGCAGACATTGTCGTTGGCTCTGCAGACTTCCGCCCTGGCTGGTGCCGCGTTCCTTTTGGTCTTCTGCCAACAGAATGGCTCTCGTTATTACGCCTTCATTCGAAATAATACCGCGAACACGGAGACAGATGCCGCTTTCAACGCGTAGCGGTGACAAGTGTGTCAAGTTTTTGTCGCGCTGTGGGGGGAATGGGGGGCAATAGCTCGCGACCACCCGGGAAACGATGTTCTCCTACCATCTCTTAGATGCGCAGTATATCTTGTCTAGTAACTACTGTACTGAAATCATTTCCTTTTCTCATTTCCTGTGTAACATTAATCTTGACGTTGCGTGTCGTTTACTAAACGAACAAATGTTTCATGCAAGTCTCTTATTTGAATCATAATTGTTATTGAAAAGCTGAATGAATATTTTTAAAGGAAAATCTTCATCCTCTACTTGCAAGGAAGGTAAACGTGGAAAAGATTTCTGAGGTAAACGGAAACAGTCTGTAGACAGAGCTCACTGAATATAATATCCATTTGATTTTTGCAGCTGATCAGTCTTTATTTTCATGTAGAGAATCTTTATCTCTTGTTACTTGCGACTGATCCATTTTGGATTTTGGGGAAACGTATTAACGTTTATCTCATTATCTTTCGATCACATTGCTATACCGCTACCAAGGCTTCTCCAAATATCGTTGGATCAACTATGGCCTAGAATGATTTCTCTTTCGTAGTTGATTAATATTGTTAATTAACATTAATCTGTGAGACAATAATTGACATGATTGCTTTAGCGTGTTAATCTAGCCTTAATGTTGGGCACCATGTAAGTAATTAATAACTTACAGCTAAGCCGATTTACAAAATATAATAGGAATCAAAAGTTGAAAAAAACTGAGGAAAACGTAGGATGATATTACTTTGAAAGAGTTATAAACCATTTGATGTTAGCAATATTTCAATTTTTTTACTATCATGTATTATGATAATCAATCACTTTAATTTATATGATGTCAATTCAACAAATCAACAACTAACCTAGACTTCATTTTACAAGATAAGAAATTAGACAAATAAACAATAATCACATCATATATTTTCGAAATCATCTCAGCAATATTGAGAATAACATGAAAGATTCTTATCATGTGATGTTAATCACAAAGACGCTGTCTGGTTGTCACTAAAATTTTGAATTTCCTTTGGGGTGAATGGATGCTTCGTATGGATGTTTAAATTTTCGACATTACCATTTCGAATCGTAGCGATGATCTTCAATACGATGCACACATGTTCAATCACTAGTAGATTGCCGAATGGCAATTTAATTCGCTGTTCGTATAACATAAAATTTCTTGTTGGTTCAGTGTATGGTAGTATAAGAGTGCAACTAACTTGAAGTAAAGTTGGCGACTGTGTTATGCAGAGAACTTACCCAGGAGACATCAGACGCGAGAAGATAACCACAAGTCGCCGGCCACCTTGCCAGTCGTTTCTCCTTCACCTGAAATCTCCGTTCTTCCTCTCCCTGCTGCATCGATCTCTAGGTCTATCAATCCCAGCCCCACTCTCAATGATTTTCCCAGAAAATAAGCAACATTTAAGAATAATTATAAATAATCATCCCGCTGAGTTCTTATTTGCTGCCCCTTCTCTTCCACTTTTTTTGTTCGTGCCTCATTGGCACCGAGCGTGATGGGTGAGTGCTAATGCTTGGGCCTCGCGTTCGGGAAGAAGCGGGTTCGAATCCCCATCCGGCAACACAAAATTCGATTCCGCGAAATCACTCCAGGAGAATGCCTGGATGGTCCCTTCAAAAGGCCATTGCCGAATTTATTCAAATTACTTGTTTCCAAACCTCGTCCGTCCTTAATGACTACGACATCAGTGAGGCGTAAATCACGAACCAAAAAATAAAATAAAATAAAGAAGATTACATCGGTGTATCTGAACGTGGATACTGAACGTAATTCAATCGTGTGAGAGAATGAGGTACTGCAACCGATTTAGCTGTAATTCAAAGCGTTATGAAACCTAAGTTTATTAAGAACCATGTAAATAAAGTCAGCATATAGTTTTGTAGGATAAAATCGAGACTTAATAAGGTACAGAACACACAACAGCATGTGGATATTTATTCCCATCATTTAATTATCTCCGTTAAGTAATTTAGATATTCTATATGCATGCGTGTGAGTTGAAGTCATAGCGTTGGGTTGCTCGCGGCTGGCGCATTTAAACGAACCGGCAGGCAACGGTGCACTACGATTCGAAAAACATTAGACATACCGTAGATAGACTCAAATTCGCTTACAGATGTCACCCAGAATTTTCCAAGGCAGCGACAGTTCGTGCTGTTTTGATGGTTTTAAATAAAGCTGCATTGATTACGATCTCCCACGTGACACCACGCCACTCGTTGATAAAATAATTCTAATTTTCCTCTGTCGAGTGAATTGCAAAGTGTGGTGGGAAGCAGCGCTGTAAAACAAAATTACGAAGCTTTTGGAAAATGTTTCCTAACGAGTTTCCATTATCCCGGAAGATATAATAATTTGTTCTATTTTATCAAGTAACTAGCAGAGTTCCCGGCGTTGCCCTGTATGATCTAGGTTGATTCAGACACACAGTAAATATTGAAGTTCATAACAGAGGTCAGTTTTTTGCACTTGTGAATCAAATTTCATGCCAGACGCACCATTTTCTATACGTGTTTAAACTGCTAATCCACGGTGTAGGAGATGGGGTTGTCGTTGATTTATTCCTGCAATATTTTTAGCTATCCTATCAGGAACGTGTGTACTAAGGTTTATCATAATAACCTTAGCGATTCGTGCAACCATAAACAATTATTTTTTCAGGAAGTGTGGTAAAGACTGAATAGCTCAACAATAAATTAGAAAAATACTGTTACGTCAACACTAAAGGTTTTAAACAGTTCACTTTCACGATAAAATCATCAGATATGCATTACTTAATATTAACAGCGAATTTAATTTCACTTCCAAACATCAGAGATTGTAGCTGTGCGGCCTGAGATCGTAGTTTCAAAAAGCAACATTTTCTCGGAAGGTTCTACACTAAAGGTTTTAAATAGTTCACTTTCATACTCAAGCCCATCAAATATGCATTACTTACTATCAACAGTGAATATTATTTCACTTCCAAACAGCGGAGATTGTAGCAATGCGGCCTCAGATAGTAACTTCAAGAAGAAAAGAAGATATCGAATGACTTTAATTACATTATTCAAATTAATTTACATATTTTCCACTTTAAGTGGTTTCGTCTTAACATTCGATACGGCCATCTATGGGGTTTAAAGACAAAAACAAAAATTTAAGAAAGGAAACGTTACATGCGATAGTAGGGCTATTATTTTTTACGATGAATGACGTAGGCGTCGTATTTCTGCTGTTCAGGCAGTACTTTCACATTTTAATTTACTGCTCCGGATTTATGTTACGCTGAAGGATAAGACATACCAAAAAATTCAGTTGAGATTGTAATCTCTGATGATTGATAGCATTTTTAAACCATTCTTTCTTTTATTCGACTTTTTCCGTCACTTATTTCTTACGTATTTCCCTTCTGTAGCGTAAATTATATCTTTTTTATCGTTCTCTTCGTGTTTTCTTCATCAACAAATTGCATGATGTCGTTGCATTCGTAATAGTCCTAGATTTCTGATGCAACTTGCTTGATCGTTTATCCTTTTATCCAAGGAAGCGGTTTATTTATAACACAACACAGATTTTAGTTCCGATGGATCTGTAATCCGGCAGCAAGAATACCAATTCATCTGTTCATCTAGTAAAACACACAGAAAAGTCAAAGAACATAAGATTATTATTTCCATTTTTCTTGCTGAAACACGCAGAGAAAACATTTTTTTGTTTATCCTAAACTCCCAATCCACCTGATGTGAAATTCTTCGAGCCATATTCTGTAGAAGAGTTGCAACCTTACTGGTTCCCTGTGAATGAGTGTTGTGTGGGCGCCTCAAGATGCATGAGAGTGCCATTGCGTGCCTTGCTCTCTCAATTACCTATTCATGAGTTCCCAGCTGAACGTCCTCTCCGGAATTCAAATACAAGGAAACGAAATGGTACTGAGGTTCGGCCATAAATCGTTTAACCTCTTCCCCTTCCGCCATCCTGCCAGAAATGTCCCTTAATTAATATTAAACGTATTTTTACCAAATTTTTGCCTGGAAACCTTATTTTTTGTGCATTTAATAAGCGAAGGATCTAATAAAATTAATTATTCATTTAAGTGTTATAGGATTTAACGTAAAAACATTTTTTTGGTAAATCTTATTTCTATTAACATTTTTCTTTTTTGTACATTTAATTATAAGCAAAGTATCTAATAAAACTATCCTTGACATATTTGATATTGCGAAATAAAATACAATGTCCGAAAGGTCTTATATCTCGCATTATAGAAAGAGGAAGCTATGCAGAAGTGTTACAAGACTATAGTGAATTTTATGTTCATAATCATGCCCTACATATATTTTATTCAAGGACTGAGATGGGCAATGCAATAAAAAAGCAATGCGGCGTATTTAGCGCGTTATTGTCGAAATATTCCCTATCGAAACCTTGACTTGGTCACCCACCATTTTCTAACGGAACAGGTGTTTCCAGGAACCCTTCTGGACAGATAGACCAGAAAGCTTAATGGACGGTTTTTACGACCGAAGGTAAAATCCCTTGGGTCATTATAGGAAATTTCGTACATCCGTCTCGAGTTTTTGGAGACGAGGCTATTTCCCACGTACAGTGTACAATCCAAAACAGAGATAAGGAGAAGTTAAACAAAGACTAAAATGAACATTTCCATAGCCTTATGATTCAATCAGCCAATAGCAACGGATGAATATTGGGATATTTCAGAAAGTCTGTGAGAGAGCAATTGAATTAGTGAATTAAAGAATGCATTAAAAATGTTGGTATTTGTAGAAAAACTTCTTGGTGTTCTAACCACTTCAAATTCGAATCGTCGGGGCAGAATCCCGAGACGTTTATCAACAGTGTTGCCGCCGCAAAGGTATACATAGTTGTCTAATGTTGCTATGTGATTATCATTTTGTTTACATGATGAAGTCAGTTCATAGAATATGCCAAACCAAGTCATTCCTTAATTGGCGGACACCGGAAGACGCGAGGCGACCGTGGAGTGGAGGAGACAAGAAGATCGAGAGACGACAAAACACGAGGTTTTCGTGTCGAGTGCTATGAATGTGATGAATGTAACGCTTCGGACACGAATTGGTAGGTTGAGTAAGCTGCCAATACCTGAAGTTTTGAAGTGAAAAAAGATTAATGCAATGGCTGGAGTCATAGATTTTCTCAGGTGATGCTGTGCCCGATAACATATGACTGTTATCTGCTATTGTCTACAGCTACTATCACGGTTCAGTATCAGATTGTATCCGATTATAAACTGTTTGCACTCATAGCGTACTCTCAGGAACCCAAATAATGCCTGGAGTGGAACGATCCACACGATTAAGTTTCTACCGAACTAGTAAGTCGCGTGCTGTTATTACGAACTTTAAACTGGGAAAAAAGGTCGCAATCCAGTAGGAACATTATGTGCAGGACATTCCGTTACGTGTCTTTTTTTTTAATGCATATTTTGTAATTTTAATAGTTGTGCTAATTTCAATAAACTTGATTGTCTCAAGTTTATAATTCAACTTTAAGATAGTGCTTGATATAATTAAAAGACCAGTTACGTAGGACGGAGGTCTATTTCTTTTATGTTTATTGAAAGTTGATACATTTAATAGTAAATGTACAATACCTACCGTCTGTCAGACATGCATTTTAATATAACAAATTGTCACTTTATGACACCTTTTTAGATTTCCCATTGCTTTTAAAACCAATTTTAAATACCTCTTTCATCCTTAAATAAGTCTAATAATTAATGAGATACAAGTTATAATAATTAAATGATCAAAAACTATAACCTTTTAATGAGGAAAGACCACAACCCCATTTCAACATCGACCACAAGAAAGTAATCAGGCTAGAAGTTATATAATTAATTCAACTTAACTTCCAATTATGCAGTATTTGAGAATTCCATGAGTCTAAATTGTATGTAGTTTCTGTGTTTTAGACTCGATAAATTTTGTTAGTATAATAGCGTAGTTTCTATTTAATTTAATTATTAATTAACAAAAACGAATTAATTTCGGACGGCTGGTAAAATTAACAAGCTATTACACTTTTTCAACCTGATAAAGTCAGAGTTAAGACTGCCACATCGGAAGTGACGAGATTTATTAATACAAGAGCTTAGGATAGCAAAGCTGAAAGAGTAGTTTATGTATTTTAAAAGTGAAAACATAGCGTGACCTCACTCAGTATGCTTGCGTGACGTCGAAAGCTACAGTTTTCTTGCGAATATGATTGCGTATATCCTTATGTCTTCGACATCATAACTTTAACATTAAGGGCGGGAAATTTTCGAACGTGTGAATTCATATTTAGTAAATTCATAGGGTCCAATGTTGGTTTGTAGTCAGATTATCTTTTGTCCCCCCCCCCCCCTTTTTAGAGAAATGCCTAACATGAACGCCAAGTTATGTTATACCAGAATCATATTTACTGTGATTCCCCTCCCGAATTTTTAATGGGTTCAGTCCAAATTACTGAGTCATTTCTGTTCTCACTTCTAGAATTCCGAAGTAACTTATAAGAAATTTGCTGCCAAGAAGTGTAAAGGTTGCTTTTAACAATTTTTCGGTAGCGTTTTTTTTTGTCCATCACCTCATTGCATAGGAATTAAAATAACTTTTAGAAATGTTTTGAGAAAAGCTGGAAAGCTGCATAGCTGACAGCAATTTACAAAGGAATGCAGTCATTGCCGTAAGAACTATAAACCATTTCCGTGACAGGAAATCAATATGAATTCTGGAAAAATCTCCAGCCTTTATTATTTCATTCTTATAAAAATAAGTAAATTTCCAGATTGATGACGCAATGTCGTTTAAGTTTCTTTAAACGAAAATTTACTAATAAGCCAATAGCAATATATCAAAGATCGATCAATTTTATTCAAGTCATGTGTAACTTGGGTGTGATATAAGATGGTTTAACTGCACCACGTTTTAATTTTTACGATCATAACATTAAAAATGAGAACAACCTTGGGTTTTTAAAAGTAATTTTGTTCAGAAACTATAAAAATGTGCGAGAATTTTATATTGTCTCAGCAAGATATCATAAGCGATAACTGATACATTTGATGACAGTGTTAGGCATAGGGTGAAGCGAAGCCTTTGACCAATGGGCATTGAGTTCAGCCATTCAAAGAGAAAAACGATGTTTAATGGCTCAGATAAAATAACTGACCACTCCTCCCTGACCTCCAGCAACAGGAAATGACGACTATATACGACATACCTTACCAACAATGTGTGACCCCTTTGGCAGTAAGCTGCCTACCGGTGTATACACAGCCTTGTCAACCAGTTCAACAACTTTGTCAGGAATATTTATCTGTTAGATGGCCATCTTCAGTTCAGATATACACCGATGGGTCAAAGATACCTTTGACAGGTAGGGTAGGCTGTGCATTCTACTGCCCCGAGACACAACACGCTCAGAGGTTCCGCCTACCAGGTCACCTACCAATCTACTCGGCGGAAGCCATTGCCATCAATCAGGCTCTTATATACGCCAGAAGATTTTTACGGCGAAGTGTACTAATACTCACTGATTCACTTAGTGTTCTTCGCTCCTTGGCCGTACCCCTTATACTCCAGCGAACTAATGCACACAACATAAGCATAGTTCAACAGACTGTAGAACTTAATCAACGCGGTTGCACTGTTAATTATATCTGGATACCCGCGCACTCTGGAATTAGGCATAACCAGTACGTAGATATGTTAGCCAAGGAGGCATGTAGCTCGGGCCGAAGCTTAATAACACCCAGCAATACAACTGATTATCATGCAACAATGGTCAGCAATGCATACCACCAATGGACGAGGAGCTGGAATGAATCTAAACAAAACAGAGGCCGACAGTACGCTCTAGTTCAGACCTACCCTCCACGAAAACCTTGGTTTTCAAGATGGAATACTCAACGACGGTACATTACTTCTATTATTCGTATGAGATTCCACCACGGCGCCTTCCGTAGTCATCTTTTTCGCATCAAGGCGGTAAATACACCTTACTGCACATGCAACGGACAGGAAATACAGGACCTTAATCACTTATTTTTCAACTGTTCCAATTTTCAACACCAGCAATCAAAATTCATCAAGTCTCTTGTGCGAGCACAGCAGCCATTTCCAACTAACATTGCAGTACTACTCGCTACAAATAATAACAGAATCTATTGTATCATCAAGGATTATATCAAAGACAGTGACCTACATATTTAATGTATTTATATATATGCATATTTTTACATACTATTAATATTATTACCTTGTTACTTGTTACCAGGCTGACTGTATGGTCTTTCAAGACCTAAGGTCAAATAAATAAATAAATAAATAAAAATAAAAATAACTGACATATACAAAAAAATGAGTAAATAGTTTTTTTTGTTTCACTGTTTTAGACCTCGTTGACATCAACGTCATTATGTACAGTGAGTTTTCCCCTGCAGTTAATGGAAGGTTAGTGTGATTCGATGTATTTCAAGAAATCTTCAATCTGTTATCAGTGAAAACTATTTGAGCCAAAACATTATGGTTTATGTTATATGTGTGGTTAATTATCAGGTGAGATTTGTCAATTCTTCTCATCTCATATGCCTTTTTCATTTTTAAAATATGCACGAAATCAAGAGAAATACAATAATAGCCAAAAATTACTTATATTAAATGAATAGGATAACGGAACATGTTTTCTTAGACGAAACTCTCATTATTTTCACACCATAGATTTCTAGGAAAGCAATTACATTAAATTATTGACTCCATATTGGTATTCTGGGTCTTCTAGTTTATCATCGCCATATATACGGACAGACGCTGAGTACAGAATTCACCTTGATAAGCCGCTGCACATATACAGCAGCAATGTTGCCACACCAAACTTTATGTTTTTAGTGTTGGTCCTGTCAACTGTCAGAACTCAATAGAAAAAAAAAACTTTGCTCTTTCTCTGTGATTGAAGATTAGTGGAATTAGTGATAACACAACTGCATGACGAGTTACGGATTACCTTTATGAAATCTTAATTTTCAAACACGGAAGCAGTATCGAAAACTCTGACGCTTCAGTAGCGCCTAGCGGATTCGTTTTAGCCAGCGATAAGTTCGGTAGTAACATTCTTGTGCATAAAATTAATGAAAAGGAAATTGTAAGTAATTAACTGTAAAATACGACAGAAATTTTCTACATTTATTGAAAAACTGCAGAATTTCTTATTAGTTTGGATCTTCGAGTAGATGTCCTTTCCAGAAGCACCAGAGAGATAAAACTCGAAAGGAATGAATTCTGGAAAGATCCAGCCCTCATCACCGGTAATATCAAAAAAAGTTTTTATTAAATACTTTCTTCCCTCAATACTTGGTTCTTGGAAAGCTGGCGACTAGTTGCACTTTCATCTAGTTGTTTCAGTACCTCGTTCATTCACTCTGGCATTATTCTCGTCTGACTTGGGAGTTGACTTGGCAAGCTATGACAGCAGACTGTTTACAACAAAGCCAAAAGTTCTGAAAGACGCACAAGCATTAGTGACATTTGCAAAATCTGTTGTCTCTAATGAAGTTTGAATTGCCATTGTTCGTTCTTCTGCATTAAAAACTTTCTGTCACGCTTCACGAATTTGTCTGTGATGTGTTGCCTCGAATTGAGCTCATGTGATGCAATTGTTCTTCAAACAACTTTAAGTATAATACTGCATCTAGGTTTATTGATTTTACTTCTGTCGTTTTACTACTCTTTTGTTTGCACCAGAAAATGTGAAATCATTAAAGCCAACTGAAGAATAAACATATCTTCTTTTTATTAAGAAAAATACAAATCTTGTATACAATCTGAACTTTCACCGAAACACAGAAAATGTAGGCCTATTACATGATCACAACATAAGTTTCGTTTATAAAAATAAGCCTGGAAACTGATAACATTTTAAAGTAACTTACCAATCATTTAAGCTGATGCAAGACTGTGAAATTTTCAAAATCAGCCAGACAATCTGAGCAGGTGTCCCACTCTATCAAATGTTCTGAAAATAAAATTGGTACGAACCATTCATAATGTAGTCATTAACTGAAACTTCGAGAATGTTAAAAATCATTGAAAGGCAATTTTAATAACTCCCTTCTTTTAATGAGTTGCAATAATCCTTAGTTAAAAATATAAATATCGATTAAAATCGAGTAAAATTGATTTGAACATTGACGGAAATTATATCAAGCCTGCAGTCGCAATCTGAATTTAACATACTGCTTAAAAAACTGAAAAGGTATCGGAAATATGATGATGCTGTGCGGACGTCTTATATTTTAAAGCAAATAATTGCGTAGAACTCATTACTTGACCATAATAAATTCTGTCAATTATTTTATCATTTTATTGGATTATGTCAGATTTTTGCTTGCGCCATTGTGTATAGAGTTACAGAACTTCTTGCTTACTGCTAGATTTAATCTTGTGTTTGTCACTGCGGACGCAACAGCTCGTGTGTTTCGCTCTGACCCGAGTGCAATACATCACGGTACCGGTGCGCATGGTGGCGATGTATTGTTCTCTGTGGAATAGAAATTGGATTGGCGCTCAGTAACACCCCACGCGCTGGCGTTCTCAAAATACCTCCGCCACATGCATATTAACGAGGTGGCCCCGGGGGCCACGAAAACACATCGACTGCGATTTGCGCCTGCGCGGAGCGTGGAAAACAGCCCAGATACTAGGTGCAGCTCACGTGCTGCTGTCAGTACCAAAGTATATAATAACAACCGCTTTACGCCGATCAACACAGGAGCAGAGTAAACAGAGAACCAGTTACAACAGCGCTCCAACCGTTTTGTCCGTCATACGAAATTAATATCTGAAGAATTAAGTAACCCACGACACACCAGTGTGGCTGAATGGGTTGAGGTGCCGCATCGGGACCTGGCACGAGCCAGGCACCTCGCGTACCGGTCGTCCCAATGCAGTTTCGAGGCAGTTTTCTGCAGCCGTGCCGGGATGATTCACAATCTCCGACTCATGAACCACACATTTCTGCAACAAAAAATACAATTATCGCAGTTACATATTTCGCAGACAAACTGAAAAATTTCACTTCCTCCAGGACGGTGGTTCGAATTCCTGTCCGGGCATCCAGATTTGGGTTTTCCATGGTTTCCCCAAATCACTCCAGGTGAATGCTTCCTTCAAAAGGCCATGGCCGAATTCCTTCCCATTCCTTGCCCCGCATCCTTTTCCGTCTCTAAAGACCTCGCTGTTAAGAGACGTTATGCAGTTAAAAAAAAAAAAAAAATCCTTCATTAGTACGCAGAACGACCTGGCAGTAGTATTAAAGTGATTGACGTCGGAAAGGAAAACTGCCATAAAATCAAAGCTTAAAATTTGGCAATGTTCTTTGATAAATAAACCTCATCAAAGGCAGCTGACCCCTAATGTTGGGAAAAGATGATGACGAAGAAGAAGAATCCGATACCTCAAGCAAAACAGTGTTTTGCGGATTTATCATCACAATAGTTTATTTATTTACACAAATCATGAGAACTAGTTGTTTTACAGACAGAATGTCACCTATGAATTAAATTGCTATAACCCATTTGGATGGCCTTTCAAAGGGCAGACTTCTTATATTGAACAGATTGACTAATACGTTGACTAATACGTTTCATGTGAACACTACACAGAAATTTTAATTTCCCTTATCAATCACTAGGTACGTTGTTAAACAATCAAAATTAATTTAGGAAATCTAAAATTTGTGTTAGATAATGTAATGCTATCGTTGTGAAAAATGATATTAAATCCTAATATTGCGAAACTTTCTTCTTCTTGCATACAAATATTCGCGAGTGCCTGACAGGGAAAATCCCACTAATTGTTGGCGTGACTGCCAGACTTTTCACTAGGATGCCATCTCGCTGTGACCAATACGCCAAAGGAAAGGCAACTATAGCCAGATTTATAAGCAGGAGGTTACGCGTGGTGTATGTTGGATATGAGTAGCAATCTACGAACCGCATTCGCAGAGGTAAAATAATTCAGACTTTCATAAACATTCTTGAGCTTAGACAAAACCGAGGGTTGATAATTTGACACGGCAATCTTTTCAAGGGCGCAGGACTTATTGCTTGAAGAACGGTTTGAATGACGCTATTGGGAATTGTTCACACGTTTAGGAAGCCACGCCTTCAAAAAATTATGCGAACAATTTAAAATTATCACAACTTTGAACAAAGTCCTGATTTCTTGGTACTTTCATTTTGTACTAGACACACCCTCTTAAAATATAAGAAGGGTTAGGAGTTTCAAGGGGCACAATGGAGAAGAGGGGCTTGATTTGGTCGACTGACAACGGAAGAACTGTACGTCCTGGTGCTATATAACGGAGAGTGATGCTATGATTAGAAGATGATGATTGCAGAGATTCGATGCCCGAATTTTATACTGACAGGTCAATCTAGAAGCAGGTAAGACGCAATGTATCTTGTACGTACCTTATCAAAGGGGTTGCTCGCCGTAATGGTCACTTTCATTTTCGCAGCTTAGACGTGATGTTAGCGCCAGTTAGCAACACGGGTATTCGAGGTATTAAACTTAACATGTAATATAATGCATGAACTGCATACTGCATGCCAATCCGTAAGCGTCGGGGGATTGATTCACATTCTTGTCCAATTTAAAGTGAAATCATACTTTGTTCATAATATTTATTTGCAAGACCGTTGTAAAATTAATGTATTTTCTGATCTTGTGATCTACGCCATTTGAAGTTACATTCAGAGTATTTATTTGCTAGCCTGGTATCAATTAATGGTATTTTATGATTTGTGTTACTGGTACCGATTTGCTATCCAGGTTCCTTGATCATGTAAAGCCACTCGATATTTCGTTGTAGTAATTAATTTGTTAATTTCGTATTAAATGTCATTTCAATAAATAAGGTTTGGAATTTCTACTCAATTTTCTTGAGGACACAATAAATCAATGTGTAAAATATCTTTAATTTGTAAAGGCTCCTTTTCGTAATAATAAATGTTAAATTGGTAAGAAAATTAAATAATTTCCAGAGTATAGGTTTCCAACATGGAGGGCGCGACCCCATAGGCGCGCGAAGACATATCAGAAGGGGAAGGGGGTCCAGAAAAAACAACAGCAGATTTCTAAAATTACTAAGATAACAAAAATATTGATGTATTGTTCACAGTTTGATTAACAAATGTATATTATGAATCGTATTATTAATTAGAGGCCTGGACCCCGTGTGTTTTGATGTTTGGTACCTTATTTGTCATCAGCAGTCTTAAATCACCGCGGTCTACTATTTCTTTTCTTAGCAAATAACTTGCTGACTACGCCAAATCTTCCTTTGGCTGCATATGATAATGGAAATACAGCTAAAATCTTTGTTGGTGCATTCCTTGAAGCTGTATATAATAATAGAAATCAGGGGGCGGCGCCCCATATGATCTCTTCAACATCCATCGGTGGGCGGTACCGCCCCGTTGGGAACTAATGCTCTACACCGTCGCAAGTACTATCTCTGCTTTGCTGCCTCTTAGAGCTTAAAATCTTTATTATAACATCACAAACTTAATGAGCTTCTCCTGAGGTGTTATTTTAATACCGAAAATGAGGAGTTTACCTTATTAATAATAAAAGTGTGACGGTTAGGAACGGGGTGTGGGAATTTTTCTTTTGACGAAATGCGAGCGTGCTACAAAAAATTTGAAGAACCACAACCCCAGGGAGTCAAAAGAGATATAACAGTTGCAATTCAGGGAAGTTATATTACCCTCTAAGCGTACAAAGTAATTAGATGCCAGATTATTCAGCCCATCGCTTCGAAGTACCACTTTTTTGTTCATTTCGAAGCATAATTCAGCTGTCTTTCAACATCGGTCACCGTGCATCGATCCTTGCGATTACGAATAATCACATAGGCAGACTGCGCTTTGGTTACCATTTTTCGCTTCAGATACTACACATTAGGCAAAGACAACATTATAATACATAGTTAAAGGTCCAAAGTCATTCCCAGCCTTTCCTCAGTTACCTGGCAGTTAACACGGCATAGGGTTCTAGGAGGGAGGGGCGGGGGGAAATTAAATTCAAGGAATAAGAAAGCTGAAACAAATTCAGGGTACTACGCGTTTAAGTAGGGATAGCACTACCTCTCATTTCTAGCTTCTTCATACTTTGATCTGTAGAGACAATTAAGTTTCATATTTTTAAAATAATGTTTGGTGTCACGTATTTTATGCGAAGAATGTACTCAGTTGAAGGGAGGATGAATTTCTGAAATGGTAGTAAGTTAACTAACGTCAAATGAGAACAAAATTTCAGGTAAAACACAAGATCTGGTATGCGGCAGGTGTTTTAGCCACTACAGAACACATTGTTTAAGCAACTGTTCATCACACGAAGAGCTAGATGACAATAATACAGTGTAATATCGCATTTGCTAACAAGAACTAATGGCAAGGTCAATAACGCTTCTTCAATCGTCATTTCTTGTGAAAATTTTGTCTAAAATGTATTTATATATAAAAATTGTAATGATACAATATGAGTAAAAGTTTTAGTGCTCAAGTCTAAAAGTGGTGGTGATATGACTTTCCACCTCATCTACGTCGAGGTCATTAGAGGCTAGAAAGGAATGGGGGCACTTTTTCGCGGTAAATTTCTAGACCCATGACATTTAACATCATACTTAATTTAAAGAATAGAAAGTGTACTGTTGACATGGACACATACACACTCACAAAATCAAGAGTGTTGTTTTCGAAAGTTGTTTATGATTGTTCTAAAGGGTAGCCTATCGGTCGTTTTAGCATTTCATGCTGCCACAATATCAGCCTCACGGTCACTCTTAATGTCAATGTCCTTCTGTGACTAATACACAGCCAAATATGTGAATTTCAAAGACCCGTCAAACCTGTATTACGAAACGAGTAAAGCAATTGACTAGATTAGATACCGCACTTTCGACGAAGCAAAGTCTCCGCAAATAGCTGTGCCGCGCCACCTCATACTTACCGCGAATACTGTTATTTCGTCGCATATTAAACAGACTTGAGTGTTTTTTATGTCCGAGTAAAGACTTCTCCCCGGAAAACATTTTCTTAATTTTACACTCCGTTATTGAGCAGCTAGCTTGGCCAGGTTTTCAGCGGCTATCGCGTACTAAATCTTGTGTTTTAGGCAGTTGTGAATTATTTATGACCCTGCTAGATGGGAGAATGCAAATAAGTTTAAACAACCAGGCGAGCTCAGCGTCTCCCCGCAGGCTGAAGCATTGAGAGATTATTCTCTGATTAAAGCTGGCCGGATCCCACACAGCGTAAGGTAGGTGGCCAGCCAGCCCCGCTATGGCGTCCACCTCGTACGTATGTAGATGTAAGCTTGTAATCTGTATATAAGTATCGCCACTGTCTGAAACTTTTACTTAAAACAATAGTTTACAAAAAAAAAAAGAAAATATTAAACAAAAATCATATTTAATAATTACCTCATGGATTAAATAGTCTTTGATGGTGATATAGCAGCCATGGATATGGATTAAGAGGATGTCTGATAAAACTAGAACTATATATATCACACACTTGAAGTTGAGATATACTTTGTAAACGGGTTGTTGATTTTTAATGGTATTTGAAATAATAATCAATAATTCCATTGAACCGTCCGTTTTCAAGATTTTGGTTAAAGGATTTAATTCTTTCGATTTTTGTCTGCATTACAAACAGGATTGAAAATTTCCGTTATATCGTACCATTAAGTGAGCCTTACTGCGTTTGTAGTCACTAGAACTAGGATCAGTTTTTTCTTTAATTTTCATTAAAAGCATTGGTGATTGCACCGTGATAGGATTTTGAGTTATCTTGTAACTTATTTTGATGAACATTTCTGTTTTCATGAATGTACCAGATTAGTCTAAAGACAGTAAGCTAAAAAATTAGTCTCCATCCATTCCGCCAGATTATTATTATTTCTTTTTTTGGCTTATGGCTTTACGCCTTGTCGAGGTCATTAGAGGTGGGAAAGCACTGGGGGCAAGGATCTGGAAGGAATTTGACCATAGCCTTTTAAAGGAAGCATCCCGGAATTCCCCTGAAGTGATTTGGGGGAACGATGGAAAACCTAAATCTGGATGCGCGGACGCAGATTCGAACCCACGTCCTCTAGAATGCGAGGCCAGAGCGTTACAGCTCACCGACCACGTTCGGCCCATCCACCTAAAACATTAATCAAGTGCGTCATAAATGAGGTCACAGTACAATCGGCTTGAGAAAATAAACTTTTTAAATGTTTTGAAATATATATGTAAGAGCCCTGACTGGATGAATAGGGAAACTGCTGTACCAACTGAAACCCGCACTCATTCATAGCAGCCATGGCAGTGAGATATTTGTGACTGAGAGGATTGTCCTGATGAAACAGTAGTTTTACTGGCAAATTGCATCTTCTCTTTTTCTTGATCGTATGACGAATTTACTATATTATGCTGAAGTTACTATTCAACAGTTTTACAGGACTTTTAGAAGCAACACAACTCACATTCCTAAAAAACTAACACCATCGCTTCTTTCTTTGAAGGATGCGAGTGACGTGCTTCCATTGCACTGACTGGTGCTTCGATTCTGAGGTAAAATGATTCTTTCAGGTCTCATCCATATTCATAAAAGATTTAAAAATCTGTTAGATTGGTTTCACAGAGGGTTAGATTTCTTACTTACACCTTTTTCCTCACTGCCTTTTGATCTGCTGTCAAAAGTTTTGGAACGCAAAGAGTGGAAAGATTTCTCATGTCCGAGTATTCTGTCAGCCTGCGATTTACTGTAGTCCTTAGAATGGATGAAATCTCCTCGAAACTTCATCAGCAACTTATTTATTTTATAGTCATTTCTTAGCGACTGTCTTCACTGGTATTGTTGCTAGTTCTACTCATTTAGGTTCATATACCAATTTTTACTGTGTGTTGGTAGTAGCACCCCAAATGTTTGCACAAAATCTCATGAATGTTGTTTGGCGACATCTCTTTCTTGCTCATATATTATATAATTACATGCATTTCTTTCCGTTACAATTCAAATTAAACGTATGGTATGACTCATTCGATTTCAGCATGTGTAAGAAAATAACTTATTGTTCCTGTAGTTGTAATTTCGGACCTAGTTTATAAAGGACTCAGGACTATATATTATTTCTAATACAATAAATCTTTCTCCTTTATTTAACAAAAATAAATACATTAGATATCTTTTTAAAGATAAAATTCTCCACCTTCGTAATATCATTAAGATTATTTTTTTTCGAAATTCAACCTGTTAAGGATAAAATCATCAAAAAATCTAGGTCACGGGTATGGCATAGTTCAGAGTCTAGCTGCTAGGTCTCGCTGGTGTCTTGCATTACTGCTAGATAGCAGCACCTCATATCACAGAGATACTTATGAGCTGTATGGATTTTCTAGAGTAAGGGAGCAACAATAAACTACGTGGCTTGATCTGTGGGGGGATAGGTTGGATAGAAAGCTACGCTGGTCTACGTGGGGGAGGGGGGAGGAGGGTGTTTGAGCCAAGTCTCATAGCTTTTCATTCATATTAATTGTCACAGTTAAAATAAGATACAGCACATACAACAGCATGTGGATATTTATTTCTATCATTTAACTATCTTCGTATATAATTTAGATATCCTATATACTGATAGCGCCACGCAATCGAGTAATTTAAATTCATAGCGTTAGGTTGCACGCGTCTGGCGCCATTGAATTAACCGACATTACGATTAGAAAAACCTGGATTAAAATCTCACTCAGTATTTTGTTATTGTTTTGACGGTTTGAAATAAGGCTGTAATGATTAGGATCGCTGGCGAGTGACCACACCGCTCGATGATGAAATAATTATAATTTGTTTTGTCAATGAAATTCAGTGCAACTTTAATTATAGTTCTCTCTGAAGCGTTATTTAATTAAAATTGTGATTTGAAGGGACTCTGTACATTAAACCTTTCGAGACTTATCGAAAATGGTTTTTTTTTCCAAAGAGATTTCACTATACCATGAGTTATAGAAATCTTTTAAGCAGATCTAAGAATCATTCGCTGGTAATGTAGAAAGAAAGGTAAAAGAACTGCAGCAAAAGAAAATATAAAATGAAGCTCTTCTTAGTTTTTTATGTGGCTGGTATAGTTTGTTGTATTTCATCAATTGATGATGAATGTGATAAGCATAATTTTTTTAGTAACACCTCAAAATAAAAGGATCCGTGACTATACCTATGGAACAGGTTTTTCCCAATAATTCATTATTTGCAGGAATGGCTAGTGCCAACTTTTCATTCAGAGTAAGCCTATTTATAATTATAGAATACTTCTTAACGTAAGTATTTGTTGTGTTCAATATATGCACAATAATCTTAAAGATAATCTGCTAAGAGATAGCAGTGATGTCGTCCGAAGTTAATTGGGAAAAAGGTACACGGGGGGGGGGGGGGGCGGTAAAAGGCAAAAGCCACGTCAGCGTTCTTGGGGGGAGGGGACGTCAACTGAAGCCAAAATGGGGAAACATGGTTTTTGTAAGCTCCCTATTTAGGATATTTTTGTTTCTGTTAGGGAAACATTTCTAATTGTTTGTAAGATGTTGTAAATGTTTTGCTACGTGGTTTCTTCTGTTGACAAATAAACAATTGCTACAAATGAACTGGATCTTTTTTATCGTACTACAAACCACCAACCTCGATATTGATCGTTTGTCATTCGCCAATTTTTCGAAAAGTTGTACATACATATATAAACATTTTACATATAGGTAAGAGAGCAAGACTTGACATGATTAGTAAAATATAAAGGATAGAACAAGGTAAACTGATTAATCAGAAAGGAACATTTTTGTTTATCCCCTAAAGGGGTTTGACACATTATGTTTAAATACACTTACTCAGACATAATTACAAATGATACAGTGAAATATACATTATTGTTAGTTCCTTATAGTTTTTTTTTTCGACATTACCATGAGTAAAATCCTTACAATTAACTAGTTTTAGAGAGAGTATTCGGTTCTTTAATTTGTTCCTACTAGGTTGGTAAGAAGGTGAAGAAATGGGTCGAGTTGGGAAGTATCAGATGGAGCTACTTTAAATTCTTGAATCATCTTCATAATCATTTGCAATATCTTCTCTATGAGTGCTACTTTTTCTGGTGAGGGGAATTTTTCCTTATCTTTGGGTTGAGGAGGGTAGGGATTCTGTGTGATAGGTGTTATTGGTATATGATGGGGTACATACATTCTTTGATAAACAGGAGGGTAATGGGACTTTTGTTCTTTTGGGGTTGCTGGCCTTTGCTTGTTTCGGCCTACGGTAGTAGTAGTAGTATATATCGGTTGGTTTGGAGAGAGCGCTTTACTTTGGTGACGTGACTCTTGATTTTGTTGGATAGGGATTATAGAACAGTTTTGGAATGCATTTGTTGAGGCTACACTGGGTAGCTGCACTGCCATTGGAGAGAGCGGGGGGAATTGCTTTTCGTCATAATACAGCGGAGCGGCGCTGGCTGCCTGCGAATATGTATGACGATGGGTGGGATAACAGTTCGGCGAGGGAGAGGCTTTTTTATGGGCCACTGCCTCACGTGCTTTTTGTTGTTGAACTATTACGGGACATATTCTGTCATTGGATAAATGAGGACCGTGACAATGCACACATTGTGGATCAGCTGTGCTGGCACACGTCTCCATAGTATGTGGGCCTCCGCACTTATTGCAACGGGGAGAGCTGCGGCATTGAGTTATACGATGGCCAAAACGTAAACAATTATCACATACGAGAATTTGTGGGACATGAGGTTCGACTGGGCAACGTGCTAGAAAGATTGCTATGTGGTCCGGAAGGGATTGTGATCTAAAGGTGATCATGCATATTGGTATCGCCATTCTCCTATCATTATTTTGGTATGAGTTCTTCTTGGTAAACCGTTTAACTGAGATAACTGGATAGGGGCTTTCTATCGCCTGTAGGATTTCTTCTTCTGACAGGGAGGTGTCTACGTCCCTGATAATACCTTGTTTGTTTATCAAAAAATTTGGAATGAATGCATCTAGGTTTCTGTCCTTGAAAACTGTAGATTGAACCAACAAGTTAGCAGAGTCTGCTGAATTGGTTTCGATTTTTATCCTATTCCTCCCGGCCTCTATGATATTGACGATGTCATGCTTATGTGCTGGGCTATATGTATAAAGAAGTTTCCCTATTGACATGGGGTGAAGTCTACCAATATTTTTATCCACACTTTCTACAAAGACGAAGTATGGACCCGTGTCTGTGCGGCTGTATCGGTTATTCTTACTTCTGTCTTTATTGGAATTTAAGTTGGGGCTTGGCACCTGGGGTATACTGTTTTGGTTAGTAGGGTTCCGATTGATCGATAATATACTTTGAACTCCTTCACGATCCGCGGGAATGCTTGTGATATCCATGCCCGTACCCTCGTTTAATGTTTTTTGGGTTGGATCATGGCTATCATATTGATGATCTAATTCTGCGACTGAAGTAATTGGGTAGAACTCCGCTGAAGACATGGAAGCTAACTCCTGGGGCACACTCACTGGATTGTTTAACGTTTCAGTGGACATTTCCTCGTTCGGTAGCTCAGTAGGGTTTCCCTCTATGCGAGACCGTTTAACAGTTCTTTCTTCCGAATATACATTGGTCAACACTGCGATCGAGGGGCACCTTGCAGAAGCAGCGTCGTTACCTGGGTAGTAGAGCGGCTGACGGTGAGATGGCTGTGGCTGGATACCTTGTTGGAAGTGCATCATCGTCGGGGCTGAAGAGGCTGTTTCTGGAAAATAACACGGTTGCAGTGTCGCGTTGATTATTTGCCCCGTGTCTGGGGGCTCTTCCATGTTAGGGCACGGCCCAGGCTTTCAGAAGATGCTAAGAATTGACGCCTATATCTTCAGGCAATTCAAATTTTATACACACTTAACTGCACTGACGGACTGTAAGTTCACTTGACTGTTTACGAGACTGACTAAGCTACGGAACACGGAAGTGATCGCTATGAGCGCTACAGCTAGACTCACGAGGAGGTAATTCGCCCTAGACGCACAGACACACATAAACTCTTGTGTCGTGGTATCGTTTTACAATTCTACCACATGTATTACGAGTGCCTCGCTGCGTTTGGAAACGATGAACATCGCGAAAGTGAAATATGATTCGGACCTACTGTAGATATTTCCACGAACCGCAGAGACCGAAGGCGACAGACTTACCCATTTGTTAAATAAAAGAACTACGTATCGCCATATTATTCATTCATTTTGGATTGAAAACATTTTTTTCCGAAAGTAACGATTTCTTTTAAACTTAAACATCAATCCTATCACTAAAATAGCTGTTAGTATCTAGCATCTCCAACATTCTAGTTTTACAGGAGGCTGTATTTTTCAACCGCTATGTTCGTAGAGAGGGGGATCCCGAAACTTCCGTGCCTTCACACTTATGGAACTTGCAGTTGCTTTGCCAAATTACCACTTGCCCCCTTGACGACCTGGTAATACCTGTAACTCAAGAAATCAGGAAATTGTTACCTGCATGTCCGTTGCTCGTAACTGAGGTCTAGTTATAAAAGATAATTTTGCAATCAGCAAAGTTGATTTGGGCAAAACCTCGCAGTATCCTTAGCACTTGACCTGTTCCACAGTGTGTATTTTACTTTCTGCTGGTTCTCCAAATTTGCTCAAAGCGGTTGAGAACATTTCTCAAAATCAAGCCATAGCTATTTTAACTTCTTTGGATATGGAATTGATAAAGCCGTCTCTTCTTTTTCTAGCCTTTGTTTTTCCTTTGAAAAATGTGAAAATCGCCTGGATCTCAAGCAGTCACACCGTATGCTTGGAGTGTGACCATAAAATTATATTATGCAGCAAGGTATATGGAATTACCCACACGCATAGAAATCAGACAGAAATACATACGAATAACACTGTTTCTTGAGTAGCAAAACACAAATGATATACAGCGGTTATGTTAATTATTTCAACAATTTTGCATTTTTTAGTTATTGAAATAAAGTAAGTGTTCTTAAACTATCTTCAGAGCTACAGTGGAGAATCCACCATAATATGGTAAGTTTCTTTGATCTTAGCTGACTAAAATAAAGTTAACAACGCTACAACAAGTTTTAATGAAGGGATATTTGCGGAGAAATATTTAGGAAAGACTGAAACCCTAAATTCTAAAACCAGCAGACCATTTAATTAACTGAACAAGAAAGCAAGAAGTAAGTTACCCTTCCGCAACTTCTGAAACATAAGATATTCTTCCGAATATTCCCCCATCCATTGATCTACCTGCTATCCTGCAGATGAACTGTAGGCCACAACATCGCATAACTTACAGCGAGCTTGCTAATTAAATGGATCTCATGCTGCCGGTTTCTTTTTTCTCTTGGCTAGTTCATACACGCTACGTTGACACTACCTTATTTCTCTGAACAAGTTACTCCCTTCGTTTGTTTCCTGTAAAATTTAGGACGAAACTTAATTTTAACGTCTCACGTTCGCTTCATTAATTTTCACGAAATCCATTGCAAAGCAAAATCTTTATCTCCATTTATTTAGTCGCAATAGATATTAAGCACAGTTTGTTCCGTATTTCATTAAAAGTAAAAGTGAAAAGTAAAAATTCGTTTTGTAGTACATTTCCACTACAAGAGTAACACGAATTGTCGATATGCAGCGATGGTATTGTCAGTAAAATGATATGTGCTCACAGTAATTATATCATTAGGCATTGGAATGTGACATATTTATTCATCTCGTAGATGTTATGAAATATGCTATAAGTATTACAGTTCCAGTCAGCTTCGAATTCCCATCCTATCATCCAGATTGCGGTTTTCTATGGTTTCCCGAAATCCTTCCATACAAATGCCGGGATGGTTTCTTCAAAAGGCCATAGAAAAATTTATTTCCGTTCCTTGCCCCTTTTCCTGCCTCTAATGACCTCGATATCGATAATGCGTAAGGCCAAAAGCAAAAATAAAATAAATTCAGTCCATTCTCGAAAATGAATATCTGACAAATAGTAAATATGATTTTTTTCCTATTACAAACCATCTTTATGATGTAAATTATTAGATATGGTAACTGATATTGTTCATTAGTTATTTTAAAATAATGTTTGTGATATCCATAAATTAAATCTCAGCGCAGTAATATTTATTCTTTCATAGCCCTTAACATATAAATACCGAGCGGGGCGGTGTAACGGTTAGCGTTCTCGCCTCGCATTCGGAAGGACGGTGGTTCGAATCCCCGTCCGGGCATCCAGATTTGGGTTTTCCATGGTTTCCCCAAATCACTCCAGGCAAATGCCGGGATGCTTCCATCAAAAGGCCATGGCCGAATTCCTTCCCATTCCTTGCCCCCATCCTTGCCCCCCATCCTTTCCCGTCTCTAAAAGACCTCGATGTTAAAAAGAAACGTAAAGCAGGTACAAAAAAAAAAAAACATATAAATTTAATATTTTGTTAATACTGCTGGTAAGGCCAGTGCGAGGCTACAAGCAAACAGGTTCTCAGACAACAGGGTAAAATTTTTGATTCTTTTCTTTTACACGAAAATTGGAGTAATTTCTTTATTTTTGAGCAAACCAATCAGAGGAAAACCATTAAGAATGTTAAAATAAAACTATGCTCTAAGCAGTCATGCAGATCTCGTTTACATTTCGAAAACGAGAACAGAAATTGATGATTATCAAATATTGTATTAATCAGATCGTTATTGTAAGAATTGCTTGTTCCTTGTGGGTTATCATTATCTGGTATATAATTGTCGTATTATTTATGTTTGTCAGTTTTCAGTCATATTATTGGAATGTCTCGGAAGCTGGGAAAGAAATGCTTTAAACTATAATAACCTTAATAATGGGAGTCAAAACTATGACAGCCATATGACACCAGCCGCAAAACTCATTATCTGAAATTTGATATTAATTTTTATCATAGATCCAATGCAAACGAAAAGATTAAATGTAGAGAGTAGGCCCTATGTTGTGAAACACTGCTTGCTGCGCGTATATAAGGTTAAACATTAAAAAAAAAAATCAACAACAATAATAACATAAATCCCTTAAATGTCACACAAATAGTCTCACATCTACCTGTATGTCCATTTATTGGGGTTACAATTCTGAACTATTTGTCTATGCGTATTGGAAGTATGTATGCACCGTTGTTTCAATGTGATATCCGTTCCCTCATATCAAGCTTTTTTCATGGAGGCTTCCTCCTTGCTTGGCTTTGTTGTGAATTAATAACAGCAGACTTGTTTGGACTATTGAAGAAACATAGTCATCCGGATTTGTTCTAGGATATTCAGCATTCTTTTATATATATATATATATATATATATATATATATATATATACTCTCGCTGAATAAAACGCGGTACTTGGTGACACAGTCGTCATTCTTCAGAATTGAGAGATATTAATGTAACTTAGCTACACCTATGTCGAACATCTTAATTTTAATATTCTCTTGTTTTCGAAACAGTCTTATGTACAGTAATGAGGCAATCAGAATACAATCAACAGATCCTGATGGACTTCCTACAATGTTGCGATCTGGCTTTTACTAAAAGTAGTGATTTAGCACTGATCAGACGTCGAGACCTGTTTTCACGTTTTTCTACTGACTACTGTGATCATTTTGTGACATCTCTCACCATACCTTACAAACAATACTGTTAGATGCTTTATTAGATGAAATAAGAGAAATGAAGTTGATGGCAAATGTACGTACGCCTCTGCGTAAAAAGAACTTTGGTTGCCAACATTTCAATTAGCTTCACAGTTGCAAAGGAAGATTGTCAGTTGATACTAAACCAAAACCCTGAGACCATTCGACCATACGTAGATCAGATTTAGCGTTCCGGTAAATGCAACTACACCTAAAAGAAACGAATGAAGCTGTAAGCTGCGCTGGATGTGACTTCCGGTCCCTGGAACTGTTGCGGTCAGACAGACGCGCAATTATTACGGCTCGGCGAAGGATTTGATCTTTTATAATGACTCACAATCAAGGGATCATTTGTGGCTTCATAAAAAGTCAAACGTTTCTTACATTTTTTTCTGCTTAATTTCATTTTCTTTGCGCGCAATTGAGAGAGGTGCAGGTAACTTCGAGGTGTCTTTAAGGTATTTGGAATAAAGCGTGAAATAAGTTTAACTCTTTCATTGTAGAACTAAACAACTACGTGACTTTTCACACATTTTGCTCGAATTTTTTTAGGCCTATTTAGTTCGTTTTACAACTGTATAATCCCTACAGAGCGGTCAGAGAGTTAATATTTCTCTGCTAATTTACAAACTGTCGTTTGAAATTTGACTGCCTTTCTTCGTCAGGATATTGTTTGTCTGGTTATTTTACGATTGTTTTAATTTCATACTATTATGCATAGATGATAAGGTACTTGTTATTCACTTGCTATAAAAGCAAAACAATAAAAACAAATTGCAGATCAGGTGGGAGACATAGTTTTAAGAACAAATCGCTAGACGTTTATATGAATTTTCCTAAGATATCAGTTAAGGCTACATTAATTTTGTGCACCTAGAATAAATATATTGAGCTGGAAGGTGAGCACAAGAGTTCCAAACTGGTATATAGGAGTACTCGAATTAAATTCCCGGTTCGACCAACCAGATATTGGTTTTCCATAAATCACTGCACGTGAATGCTGGAATAGTTTCTTCGGAAGTACATGGCCGATTTTCATTCAGTCTCTTGTCGACCTTCTCTCTTTGTTTTATGTCCTCAGTGAACCGAGTGATCTAAAACATTGCAGTTGATCACAAAAGCTTCATTTATGGGTTCTTTTGAAATCATATTCTAAGTTTTATGCGTATAATCTTTCTGTCCCTCTTGCCCCGCCATCACAAACACTGAACATTGTCTGACCTATGATGTGTCATTGCAGTCTACGGTGCCAGTGAACTTGAATTGAATGTGATTTGTGTTACCCGTAACAGTACAATATTGTTGTTAGTAGCTAGTTTCGGAATGGAAAGAAAAAGGTATTCATATGATGCGTGCTATAAACTGAAAGTAATAGCACATACAGAAGAACATGGAAACAGAGCAGCTGAGCGGCATTTCGGCCCTCCACCAAAAGAAAAAAACCATTCGCGATTGGCGGGCTAGTAAAGAAGAACTGACAAAAATGGGGAAGACTAAATGTGCAAATAGAGGACTGAATGTAAAATGGCCAAAACTAGAAAATGGCGTATGGATTCAAGGACACCATCAAAATGGCATTGGAGTTAATACAAAAATGATTCAAATACATGCTCGTAAGCTAGTGCTACAGTGGAACTTAACAGACTTTAAGAGTGGAGTTAGTTGGTGCTACTTGGTTATGAAGTGTCATGGACTTAACATGCGAACCAAAACCAAAATATCCCAGAAAATACTACAAGAGTATGAAAAGAAAATATTATCTTTCATCGCTTTATTATTTAACATCGAAAGAAAACCAGTTTGGAACCAAGCCAAATAGCGAATATGGACGAAACTCGTCTGACATTTGATGTATCGAGTAACTGAACTGTTGCGATGAAAGGTGCTAAAACTCGTAATGATCCGAATGAAAAACATATGTGCGTGTTTCTTTTCTCTTCGTGAGTGTGTCGGTCCCAGGGGAGGTTCTACTTGTGTTTGGAGGACGCCTGCCCTTGAGTGTTGCCATTAGATGTGACGGATGGCAGAAAACAGTCCCGTGACAGGACCACAGCTCAAGAGCAGCCTGGAATGTTTCGGTAAACAAATAAAATAAAAAGTAAATCTGTATCCAAGAACGAAGGGTGAAGGGAGGCCAGGGAGTACAACCAATAGGAAAAATTTGTATTTTTAGTATGAAAAAATGGCGGTTTTGTTGCATGTCCTGAGCCAACCAGCGCAAAGAGCTTCCCTGCAAAGACCCACCGACTGCACAACTTAGATTCGCCTGCACGGTAACCACCATTCAGAAAAAGGAACTTTTGCATCATCGTCGTTTTCACCCTAGTCAGCCCTGAGACAAACTCTCTTCATCCACCGAGAAAGTTATGTACCCTTGTGTTGCAAAATGAAAATTAATCTTTATAAAATCTTGTCAAGTATACAATTAAAATACATAAGTAAATCGTAAAGTCAGATTGTGAACCTTGTTTTCAATAGATCCCATCCAATCATGTAATGTGTTATTTGACTTTATTAATAATTCTAGTTGTTCAATAATTTATGTTTAAATAACAATACTTTGAGATCTAGATGTCGCTTCCCTCAGAATAGGGTACATTCCAATCTCTTTGCCGCCCACCTGATTTTTTTATACTTAATATTATTTGGAAATTAATAACTGGTAGTGAACGGCTACAGTAAGGTCGAGAAGTCGCTTTCCTAACATAGGGAACACTGTAACCATAAAAACAAGTGAACATGAAATAATACACTACACTGTTGTCCTTTCATGTTGTGTTGACGGTACTAAACTTAATCAAATGAACATTTTCGACCGCAAAACAATGCCAAAACCTTCTGCAATACTACCACCAGGTGTTGTTGTTCACAAGAGTTGGATGGACGAGGCTGGTATAAAATTATGGAATAACAAAGTGTGAGAGAGATGGAAAGGTGCTTTATTGAAGAAGAGTTCTCTTCTTGTGCTAGATCAGTTTAGTAGTCATTTTAAAAATTCTGTGAAAGAGAAATTGAGACAGGGTAATAAGCAGCTGGCTGTTATTCCAGGAGGACTTGTTTCACAATTGCAACCTCTTGATGTCTCAATAAATAAACCATTTAAGTATATATGGGAGAGAAATGGAACAAATCGATGATGGATGAAACCCAACATGAATTCGCGCCGAAGGGAGCTTTAAAACGACGTAAGTCAAGCAAGTGTGTCAGTGTATAAAACAGCCATGGTCTAGAGTGAGAGAAGATATCATTGTTAAATTTTGCAAGAAGTGCGGCATAAGTAACGTTCTCGATGGCAGTGAGTCCATCTTATGTATGAAGAGAACAACGACGACGATGAAGAGGAAGAAGAAAGTTCAGATGACGAGTTTCAGGGATTTAAAGGACAGTTCGGTTTTATAAAAAAACATTTTTGGTCTAGATTTGCAATCTAATAATAAAAATGGTAAAATTTTATTTTAAAAAATGGCCTAAAAATTAAGGCCCGTTTTATAGTCCGTAGTGCCTTATAGTCCGTAAAATACGGTAGCTGTATAACAGCAAGATATAATTTAAATAATAGTCCTATACAAGAGTTAATTACAGAGCCGCCTGATAGTTTCAGAGTCGGTTCCTGATGCGGGAACCTAAAGGTGCAGCACACTATTTAACACTGAAAATATATTTTTGCTGTAGCCTTTATTTACTTCTGAAACAGAAACTAAAAAATTTATCTATGTTAGGAAGAAACAAACAGCGTGAATGTAATAGAGCTCGATGCTATTCATACAGCAGCAATAAATAGTTAAAGACATGGTGAAAAATAGGAACTTTGAGTTTCGTATGCGTCAATGCTTAATGTTTGGACATTGTAACTTAGAGAAACACATGTTTCGTATTGTATATGAGGTGTAGCATAATATATGGCTTGCTTACAGCGAACTGTGACTCACGAATGCGGTAAATTTCCACGTCAGCTAGTTGGCCGCGGGCATTCGCCTCCAATCTGAGTCTGTAATTTATTTCTTTTTCTCCTTCCTCCTCCAAGGCCGCTAAGGAAACTGCAGAGTAGATTGAACCGAGCGATGTCGATTACTGGTGGGCCGTGCCTGTTATTTCAGGTTGCCTCATCACCACCTCATATTTCAGATCACACAGTCTCCGGCAGCGCGCCTTTCAAATCGACCATCGCATTCCTGCCAGGAGGTCGGTTTATGATTTTTTTTCGAGACAAAAAGTAAAGTTACATTTTTTTATGAACAGTGAACTGAAATAGTGTTATAAAAACAATTTTCAATGAAATCCAGGTTCAAATTATAATAATAATTTTTTCTGATATTTGTTTCGTAATTACCAAGGATCTACAAGCCGTATAATTATTTTTCAGATCATATTCTTATAGCGTCTTTAAATCGGTTTGACTATTCTTTGACACGGCTGCCATTTATTATCTCCATTAAATCTGGAATTAAGTAACAGGAACTAAGTTTATTCCGTGGCAATGCTTCTTCAGTTATTTGGATTCTACGCTATCTGCGATTTTGTTTAACTTCTAATTTTCTGCTTGTTTCCAGAATTGTAGTAATTCACTGGTCCTGAAACATTAACACAGAGCTAAATGAGCGTTATATGATCCATCTTTAACAACTATTAATTGCACTTCACCAAGTTGTTCGCAATCAAACTTCATCAGTAAACTGCATGCTACCCTAAAGCTCCTGCAAGAATTCTTCATAACTCTGTAGAAAATTTAAGTGATAAATAACACTGTTTACTGTGTCCTTCAGTGACAGTATCTATTTTGATCCATGCGTCATATTTATGGAACTTAGGTATGGCCGATGACGTAGGGTTTAATGTTAGTCAGGTCTATCTGGTGGCAAAGAACACTGAGCTTTGCATATGCTTTTAGATCAAACTGGAATATCTTGAGACAGGATGAAACTTGAAGAAATACTGTCGTCTCAATAAAAGTTATTTTTAACTGAATTGTTTTACGAGCAATCTGCTCAAACATTATTCATTTAGTACCATCTGAAACCCAACCTTCAGCCTTCTTTAGAAAAGTATAAATTACAAGAGACTTGATTAATTCAGTACAAAAGGCTACTCAGTTGATGCCGTTTATCTTAACTCGTAATCTAAATAAATGTAACGAAATATCCTGGTAAACTTCTACTTGTCCACATGAGAAATTTATTGTAAAATTCCACGTTTTCTGGTAGCTTCGTCATCTATAGCTGAGACTCAGAACCTTTCAAGCGCAGAAGTAATAAAATTAAAATAGGGATGAATGAATCAAGGTTAAGTGACACTTACACCCATATTTTATACGCTCCTAACATTTTTGCACTGATCCATCAAATGGTTAACAAAACATATTGAAACAATTAGGAGCTTTCGAAGTATCTTTCTTAGGATTCCTTTCTCAAAGGAAAACAGAATCCTACTGCTCCACCGTCCGTCTGCCCATCTGTCACGTGCTTATAGCTTAGCTTGTGAACGAAATGAGTTTCAGACTTAAATTTTCACATCTGTGCTTTGTTGACCTGAAACCGTACATGGAATTTAATATTTCGTAAAATTATATTCTGCATAAACAAAGGTAATTGAAACCCGACAGTGTGGCTCAGTGCGTTAAGGCACCGCATACTGTATCGGGAAGGTACAAAGAGACAGTGCAATAGCCCAGACCTCTGTACGGGCCGTACTGACTGCTGTTTTTAGATGGATTCCCATCAGTTATCTAGTTTAATGATGGGACAGTCGACTAATCCTCCCTTATAAACTACACATTGTAAAAACAAAAAATACTTGTTACAGGACACACAAGGCTACAGGTTTCGCCGACAGACAGATCAAAGATTTTCCTCTAATAGATTAGGTAATTGGGCCTAACAGCCTCGGTTAGACTTCTGGCAGGAATTATTTAGTCCCCCCCCCCCCCATCCTTTTTTCGCTCATGATTCAGATTGCCAATTTCCACTTGGTACTTGGCGGATTAAAAAACTGATTGAAAAGGATTTTGTTCCATTCCCAGTGATGTTTAGAACTCTTCAAATTGTGGACTAAAATACTTTTTAAAAACATAAAAAAGTAGCTGGAATATAGACAAGAGTGACTGTCAAAACTGTGAATTTTTTATCATTTTTATTGCACCTTTTTTTTTAAATACGTTTTTATCTAGGCCAGACATGGGAAAATTTCTTCAGGGGAGGGCCAGATAAAATAAAAAATTATCTAGGCGGGCCGAAAAAAATTCACAAAACAAATGTTTATAAGTGATAAAATTTATTTTTGATTTTTACATCACACATATCTTATATGCTACAATGGTAACAAATTAGGAAAAAAGTTACAAAAATTGATTATTCTCTAGAAGAGTATGAAGGCGCATGTGAGAGATGAAGCTGTGACTGAGCTTCTAAAAGTTGTTCATAATCTGGTAGAAACTGGGATGAGCTGATTCGCAGTAGTGAACCTAAATGGTGGACAGTCAATCGGTTTCTAACGCTTTTTTCCAAAGTTTCATAGTAGAAAACACCTGTTCTCAGACGTAGAAAGATGCAAACATCGCAAATTATCTTCTGAGCGTGAGATTTCAGGTTTGTGAAACTTGATTTCGACAGGGCCTTGTAGAACTCAATTTCAGAAACGTTGAGACATATTTGCTTCAATTCAGTGTTACATTGCAACTCAGTCAGCTCGAGCTGCAATTCTGGTTTGACTGATTCGCAATCCACATTAAATTACATGCTAAAACTCTCCAAGTCCTGATCGATAACTTTGAAGTCTTAGAATCTTCGTTCAAATTCTTCATGAAGATATTTCAGGCCTTTTTCAGAACTTCTATATTTGTCTTCCCTAACTTCAATAGTCTTGGAAAATGAATAAACTTTCTTGACTAGTTGTTTCGAAAATAGATTCAATTGCATTTTGAAACCCCTAATATGACTCCAAATATCGTGGATTAATTGATTTCTTCCCTACGGCACTACGCAAATTCATTTAATATTAGATGCGATAATACCGTACTTAAAACGGAATGGGAAGGAAACTCTTATTCTATTACAGCTACGCAGAAAATACATTTTATCCTATGTGTAAATGTAGGGGTTATTCAAAACCATGTCGCGTGCCGGATTGACTATCTCGAAGAGCCGCACTTGGCCCGCGGGCCGTACATGCCCATGACTGATCTAAGCACTCGAAATCAGTTTTCAATATCGACTACATCCTATAGTTAAACGAGGAATTCTAAAAACACTTACAACTAAAGTAATTTTCTTTTAAACAAGTATTTTCCCACTTCTTCTGCCGTGAGAATCTTGGTGACCATAGCAATGCGTTAGACTTTTTCTTTTCCTTCTTGCAACAAAGCGTAAGCTATTGTAATGTAGTATGTTTGCATCCTTTACCATAAATTAAATTCCACAATTTCATTACGCATATTGGAGTGTTAATATTTCATGTAATAGTTTGATTAACGATTCCCGAGAATTCTAAAGTACTATATTTCAGAAACTGAAGAAAACATTAACCAAAGCTATGTTGTCAAAAAGCAACTTTAACAGAATCTAATGGATGTAGTCATTATTTATATTGTAGCGCGATCTTTGGTTGGTATCTCGTAAAGGAACGTTCATCAGAGATGCGCGTGGTCTGTGGCTCCTATCTTTTTTCAGTGCGAATGAGTTTTTCATTTCTTACTCCGCCATGCTCAGCTAGTATATATCGCAGATTGTAAGATGAACAAAAAGTTTTCAAACTTTGAAACCTCATCGAAATTGGTCATGAGTTTTTTGCGTGATGCCTGGACGAAGAGGCAGACAGAGACAGCCTGCTAATACTTTACATTTTACGTCTAATCACCACCGTCGAGATATGTGTTTAGGGTCATCGCAGTAAGAATTAGAGTATCGACTCGCATATGCAGGGCATATTGTACTTCACATGACATCACCATAACAATCTCACTTAACAAAGTTCTGTTGGCACTTCTTAGAGCTATATACACTCGTGCAATGATTATAGCCGAGACAAAGGGACCAATGATATTCCTTTTTAAATATAAATCTTCCTCACTAATTTTTATATTCTATAACTACACAAATGATATCATGGAAATAGACATTTAGGTTGCAAAATGCTTGTAAACAGGGCCTGGTCTGTTGTGTTTGAGAAATGGCGTTTCGACATACAGTCTACGCCTGGCAGCTGGCAGCCCTGATTTGTGTGGTGTACAGTAAATCAGGGAGGACGGCCAGAGGAAACAGCCGCTCTTAGTTCTATAATTACAGCGGACCGCAATCAGGGCTTGTCGGAGACTAGACGGCAGTTCTCACCTCTACGTACGGCCGCCCTTTTTTTAACACACTTCTTTCTCTTTTGTAACCATCTTCAAATTCTTGTTGCCTTCATCATCGGATGCTCCTTCTATCCACCGCAACTATCTTTCGTATTTTTTCATCTGATTTCCTTTGACGCCTAAAAGATTTTATATAAATTCACATAAGTTCTTTTCATCTGCAACTGTTGCGTCTTTAAACGCAATAATGTTGAAAAATTATAATCTTGCATGGTTTCCATACTGTTAGTTTAATGATAGCCAGGTCAATTTATAAATTTCCTAACGATGGAGAAATTCTGTGTGGATTGGCGAGACAGAAAGAATACTTCATTTCTTTTAATGACTCTTAGTAACTATATATTATCATAGTGAGACGAATCATTTTAATAGTTCGATAGCAGCTATGTCCGACTAAACGTTAGATGCATTGAGCCAAATGTGATCTAAACGGACCAAACAAATGGTTGATAATTAGCGATTACCGAAATCATACAAATTGTGTATATCTCTTAGTGAATAGAATAATCTTTTACTAAATATTTGAACTATTTTTCGACACTAGACAAAAAAATTAATTTTAAGTGTAAAAAGAGCGTCATTAGTTTCTGGAGTGAAGAGGGTATTATTTTAAGAATAAGTGGTTTATCTAAATTATAAACGATGTATAAAGTTGTATCTGTAAAGTAAAATTTAAAAAAAAAGCAATTTTA